>JBCAUA010000013.1:4284472-4302342 GCA_038406235.1 Peronia verruculata | reverse complement strand
AAATGAATAAATAGGCACATAAAGAAATGAATAGAAATGTACACGCGGTTGCCAGTTTGAAAGTTGTTAACATATACTCCACTTATGTGACATAAAAAAAAAAAAAACCTGTATTTTTGAAATGTTCTTTACGAATGGTAACTTTTTAAACAATGTTTACGAAACTATATTCTCTCCAATGTCATGCTTTTTCACTGATGAAACATTCAGAAGATGAAAGCGTGATCAGAATAACCATTAGCCGTGTTTCCAAATCAATAAATAGTAAATGCATTTATTGTCAATTAAAGACTGAGTAAGCAAACGTGTATATTTTATAGGGAGCATATGTAGCATCAGCATACTTAGTTTTATACATATAAAGACAAGAACAGAACAAGAACAACAAACAACAACAACAAGTACAATAACAAGATCATACATAGGCCTATGCAGAACGTAAGTTAAGAGGACAGGGAAAACAGGAACATTGACAAAAAATATTAATGGGAGATGTTCAACTATGCTACCATACATTTTTTTGCTGAGTATTTACAAGGCAAGTCTCCAGGAAACAACAGCATCATCCTCTCGGGCTGTGCTATAATCGCGATGTCATTGTTTCACGTTCCATTACTACATCCTGTTTGCTTTCGTGATTTCGAATTGCCTTAGGCTTACAAGCATAACATACGTGATGGGGTAACGTATACATATGCTATATATGGTAATCTTCAGATCAATACCGAGTAAATTTGTGCTGGGTTTCCGTATCAGAGCACGACATCAAAGGGGTGAGTGGTGCTAAGGACTGACATGCGTACGCACATTCATCATTAATGAGCAAAGAACTCAAACGTGAGCCGGGAACAAAGTTGGATCAAAGCCAAAGCCATGCTAAGACATAATTATAAAGACTCCTTCCCCTACATTCAACAGTCTAAACTTTTTATACTGGCAGAAATCTATAAATACATTATAATATAAAGGCTAAAACAGTGTTCATAAATGGTGTATTTGATTAGTTGTATGTGAATACGATTGCAAAGAAAGAAAGACAGAATGAGAGTAGAACGACGTTGACTGCGCATGCCCAAGACTTACATCACGGAAATCTCGCTGGAAGCCTCGTACGTAAAGCGAGATATGAACGAGACAACAGTTTGCACACGCAGCCAAGGTTTCGTTGGAACGTGATGGGGTAACGTACAAAAAACAAACAGTTCAACATTTCCACTAATTTTTTTATACTATAACATCTCTATAACCCCTGTTATATCGGACTAAAACACACTTTTTGCGCCGACGGCTTCCTTTCTTATATCACAGGAAATACCTCTCGTCTAGTTCTCGTGACCGATGGCAAACTGGACATAACGCCAGAGATAGAACTTAGAGAAATATGTATATCTTTTCCACTATTCTGCTACCTTATGCCCTCCCCCAAATATATATATATACATACACACTTCAAAAGAAAAATGCAAATCCATTCTCCCTTCGACGTAACTTGTCAATTATCGACTGAAAGTAATATAAACTTTGATTTATTCTTTGATCAATATTATGCTGAATGGCGTTACAGATGTACGGAAAGAAGAATGTCTACAGGAAATGGAAAAGTCACGCTTGATATGCGCGAAATTTGACAGACCATTGAATAAATCGTAATAAACGCAGGCTTTAAATAAAAGTTGAGATGTTCAATCTGAACTAAGTTTTTTTTTTTTTTTTCAAAATAATAGTTATTTTATTTACATTCCAATAATTTACTGGGAGGTAATAGCAGACCAGAAGGCTTTCAACCTGGGCTAAAAAAAAAAAAACAAAGACATATTTCTTGCATGACAAATACAAAAGAACAGATATGACCGATAATAAACAACAATATATAGAACCATTACAATAAGCTTGAATTACTATAGGACATCCATTGAATATAACGTCAAGAACATCTGTCCCAAAGATTGAAAGGAACAGCCATGGTCCACCAATAGCAACATAGGCAATAAAGTTCAACATACATTTTCAACATTAAGATATATAGCTTGACCCAGGTAACATATCAACGGCGCACATGTATTTCCTCCTAATACAGAAAAGAACAGCCAAAATCGACTACGAACATCCCAGATAACCATAACAACGTTATTTCATTGATGTCACATCTTTTATTGGTAAATGAAGACGGAACAGTAGCAACACTTGACATTTTTTACAATGCCCTCATTTTAATTTCAGACACGATTATAAAAGTCAAGGCAGCAAGGAGTCTTGACCTGGCAATTAATAAGTCCTTTTGGCTCTTATTTCCAACATAAATATCTTATCTGTGTACTGTATATTCACGAGAAGAACAACCATTTCACACAAATCACAAAGCTTGCTTTAATTTAATTAAAACTTCGAGAACAAAATTGATAGAACTTGCTTTTTTGAAATTTAAATGACTAGATCTAGATCTAAAATTTGCTATCCTATCGAGGGAAATCATTCATACTCATACAAATTCAACCAGTGATCATTCTGATCCAAAATTATTCCACATGTATTTTTCTCAACTACGACTAATAAAACTGCATAATGAGATTAAAACTTTTTACCAATTATTTTTTTTTTCATTCAACAAAGTAAAGTATTTTACAGTTGACACTTCTGAAACACAAAAATTTCCACAACCGAAATTTCACTCCAAGACAAAAATATATGTAAACTTTTTTTATTTAAACAATAAATATTTCTTTTTAATGAACAAATAAATTTAAAAAATACTTGAAAATCACTAAATCATCGACAACCTTGGTACGGGAATATACCCTTCATATTGAAATTTAGTTTATCTGATTTGAACTGACAAGCAATCGGTAATTTCCCCTAAAATGCCTCAAAAATCTGTTCTGGAAAGGTAATGTATCCTAAATACAAACATATCATAACTCATGTATTTTTCCAACCATATCTGTCTATTCTGGAAATGTACTGTAAAAAAAAAAATGCCAACAGATCTGACTATTTTGTTCCAAATACAACAACACTAGTCTCCTTCGGGCAGATAAGGCACAACTAAATTACACTGCAAAAACAAAACAAAACAAAACAAAAATCAAAAATAAAGAAGCAAAAACAATGGTGTACTACTTCCTTACTGGCTGACCTAGCCAACAGATTGACACCCCCCCCTCCCTTACACTGTTGTCGATTTTGTGCGTGAGTAAACAGTTTAACTAGCGACATGTCTGTCACCATATCTGGCTGGGTGAGCTGGCGCCGAGCCCTACTCGAGTCACCAACTACAGGACAACTCGTCGTCCAAATACCGGAAGACACACAAAAAACACATTAAAAAACTTCCTTGTATTTTGCTGACCTGTCCCCAGGATTTTTGCTTGTCCTATGAGGACATTTAAAAATAATGGCTTTCGTCAAAACAGTTATAACTTCACACGAGAACGACTCTGATAACTAAAATCTCAAACCAATGACTTGTTTCAGTAAAATGGTCTAAAACCATAAAAGATGACATATTGAATATCAATTGAATTTCATTATAATATTAATATACATTTCCAAAAGTTGTAATAACTTACGACTCTAACGAAGCAATGCTCACTCGATACTCCAAATAACTGATTCCAAAGATGGCGTATACTTGTGACGAAACAACAAAAACCATTAACGATTAGGGTTTATTACAATAATTTATTCCATCTCAAGACTCCAATAAAATATGAACTTGTTCAAACGGCAATATTAATATCACAGACTGAGAAATAATTTATTCCTAATTCTCAGTGATCAAGACTTGCAGAAAGGATATTCAATGATAATGTTATCTAAACACCACACCAGCTAACTCAGACTGATAATAATGATAGTTTTGAACCAAAAGCGAAGCAGTACGCAAACAATGTCAATAAATCGAGATCGATAACACCCAAACTCGCATTTCATTATAATTCTTGACTTATTCTGGGAAGAAATGTTAACATAAATGTAAAAAAAAGGTACAGAACAGTTTTACCAGCTAAGCTAACATAGTCTGCACATTATATTCACGTATCAATCATATCAAACGATGTGGCCTCTTGTTAAGTTTTAAAATGTTTTGTAAATTTGCTGGGTAAAAAATAAATAAATAAATTTTAAAAAATAATAATAAAAATCTAGCACGCAGAAATAGTAACGATTGTTTAATATATTAGGCTATATATCAGATGTAACAGAGACATATCAAATTCAAGGTTCAAATACTGATAATATGATGAATTCACTATGTGAATGTATCAAATATGTAGATATCATATTTATCTGAATGTTTGAATTTTCTTAAGGTAGTTTTTTTTTAGCTTTATAAAGAGTAAGTAGATAAATATTCGAGTAAATAAATAAATAAAAAAGTAAATAAGTAAGTAAATAATAATTCACATATAAATAATAAAAAATAAATAAATAAGTAAAACAAACACAAACTAAAAAAAATAAATAAATAAATAACAGCAAATTACTAAATAAATCTAAAAGAATAACAGACAAACTTGTAACAAAGACAATAATGGATAATAATTAAGTAAGTGAAAAATAAGTCAATAAATAAATAAATAAATAAATAAATAAATAAATAAATAAATAAATAAATAAATAAATACTAATACCTAACAAATTATCTTAGAAGATGTAAGGTTTACACCAAAATATTGTATAATTATCCCCCCCCCCCAAATACAAACAAACAAAGATCTGCTAATCTTTTTCATTCTCACACACACAACACATTAAAAAAAAAAAAAAAAAGAAAATCTACGTCTTGTCTTGTTGCATTAATTTTAGAAGAGAAAAAAATAATCGAAGTAAAAAATCTCTCCAAATAAAATTTTTAAAAATCATGACTGTCTTTCAAATCTGACTGTACAAATCCTATTACTTTGATTAATACCATCCAGAAGACTAAGATATATACACATATGAAAAAAAAAAAAAAAGACACTCAGACTCCAATATTTGAATAATGTAAAACTAGCATTAATAAACTCATTAACTGGGAATGAATGAAAAATACTCATAGCCTACCGTTCTTTGCTTAAATTAAGTTTGAAACTGAGTAAGTTTATCAAGTTTGTTCAAGATAAAAGGCAAGTATACATATTATTTATTTATTTATGTTTTTAAAGTATAAACATTTCATGATTTCTTCTAAGACTTAGAATTAGCTCAGAAGTTTCATTTCCAACAGAAAAACACCAACCAGTGATTTTTTCCTCAAGTTACACAATATTAATCCGGCTGTTCGTGGAGAACTTCAACTGCATGACCTTCTTCAAGTTTCAATTATAATTAGCCTGACTAATTTCAAATATAGCTTCACGAAAATAAGATCTAGATCTAGTTTTGCATACTTAGATTCCAGCATCTGTATTCAATATATCTATTTAATACTATTTCATATCAGCTCATTTTCACTGCATGGCTATCTTAATAACATATCAACTCGCTTAGAATTATATTAAATCTGTTCAAAGTAAACGTCCTTTTCTAAGGTTTGTTCTAAAAGTGATGTTACATCGAGAATGCAATTCTTGACTGATTTTGAGAAAAAATGTTGACATTCATTTCATTTTCTTTGTGAAATTAATATTATCTATTACTTTATCTTTCTGTTTTTGTTCTTCATCTTTTCATTTCATCTGATCTTTTTAAATTAATTTGACTGATTTAATTCAATCTAATTTTTTTCCCACTATCAAATTAATAACACAAGACACTTTAGATACATTACTATTTAGACGTAGGATGATTCAAATAATCAACCAAAGTACATAGAACTGTAAATTTATTGCATTATGTAGTATGGCACAGCGCAATCATTTTGAACCAACTCATTCTGTCTAGCATGGGCATAAGGAACATTTAATTTTGGAAATTCTCTTAATTTGCTACATTCTATTTTCAAGGCCAAAAAGATTTTTTTAAAAATAAATAAATACAATGAACAAAATAAATAAGTAAATAAATAAATGAACGAATAAATAAATAAATAAATAAAATGAAATAAAATAAAATAAAAAATTTTAAAAATTAAAAAAAATAAAAAATAAAACAAAATAAAATAAAATAACATAAAACAGAAAAAAATAATATAAATTAACACAAAAAAAAAAAAATTAAATAAAATAAATCTAAAATAAAATAAAATAAAATTAATGAAATAAATAGAATTATTTTTCCCCTAATTCTTCCACTATAAAAGAATAATCTTATTAACTGTTTCCAAGTTTAGTTGTACTTCCTTTTTTTTTTATATTATTATTTCTCTGTCCTAACTTTTAGCAAAATTAAACATATTTTTAAAATTTACTTTAGATCACAATACCATGTTGAGAACTAGTAGTGTCAGTACAAACTTAAAAAAAAAAAAAAAAACTCACAAAGAAACAAAGACTAAATAAAAATAGTAAAAATAAATTGAAACAAAACAAGAATGCAAATAAAAATCCAGCTTTAAAGACAAGGCAAAAAAACACACCAAGGCCAATTTAAAAAAATGAAAATACGAATGATATAAAAAGGAAAACAAACAAACAAACAAACAAACAACAAAACAAAAAACAAAAAAAAAAAAAAAAAAAGAATTAAAAGAAAAAAAAAAAAAGAAAAAAGATAAAATGTTTTCAAATTTCGTTCAGGAAATAAAAGCATCTAGATCTAGATCTAGATCCATACACAAATATGCTTCAAAATTAAAGTTTAAAAAAAAAATCCAAATTAAAACAAACAAACAAAAAATCTCTCTGAAGTTGACACAAGTCTAATCTAAAATAGCAACCTATGAACAAAACAAACAATATGAGAAGCAAAATATCACTATTAAATAAATTAGATCTCTGTTATATTTTTTTTAACAGCCCACATTCACAGTCATTTAATTCAGAAAGCAATGTCTAGTCTAGGTAGATCTACCTCTAGATCTAATTTTATTTTTAAATTACAAAATGTCACTTTTAATAAGACACGCCTTTAATTTTGGAAGCATTAACAGTCCAAAATAGTAACAGATTACATCTAACATTTTAATCATTGATTTAATTGCAGATATTTCGATCGATATAGACATAGGTTTATTTATAGAATCTCAAGGAAATCATTTTTCAATCTAAACTATATCGCACTACAACTAGATCTAGATCTAGTCATATTCCTTAACGGAAGCCCTTTATGCGCGTAAGTCAATGTCTCACGACTGCAATACTCGGCAACGGACAACAAACTCTCAACTATTCCAGGTCGTTCACATCGAAATCACCTGAAACACACGTGAGTAGTGGTCAAGTTTGCAAACTCGGGGTATGACACACTAACGCTTCCTTCTCGTCTGGTTTCAACGGTGGAAGACGCAAATCAAACAGTCTGCTTTCTTCCTGTGGGCGTCGAGGGCTAACAGTCTGTCTAGCAACAGCACTAGTCTAGCTACCGCATGCACAGACATACAGCACGACACGAAAACGAACGATCAAGCTTCCTAGATCTATGTCTCATTTTCCCCCTCGTTCTCTGTCTCCTTTTAGATAGTCTGTCTGGATCCTGTCCCTCCACCCCCCCCCCCGTCACGTAGTTACACGGCACAGAATGTACACACAAGCAGACCAATAAACGACTAAACACCTAGTGTTCCACTGACCTCATCCTCCGCCGGCAAGTCCAGCCTGTGTTACATCAACACTGACCTCTCCACGCGCTGACCTGGTTGTGGTCTATCTAGAGTAGCGCGGCGGTAACACGACCCACTTTTGCCGTGACGAGCAAGACGGAACCTCACCACTGCCTTACACACTGCGCAAACACGCCACTTCACAGCACACATGCAGCACATTCACTTCAACACCACCATCGAGACGAGTGAATAATATCTGTTTTCTCTCTATGAAAATACGTTCCATAGATTCCATTGGATGTAGAGGAGAGTGTTATTGTGTGATATAATCTATTCATGTCTCACACGCCACTCTAGGCCGTCTCGTCTCGATGCGATCCATCGGCCTATTCACGTCACACATATAATTTCCCCGTATTTCTATTCGTACGTGGGCAGAAACACACCAGCTAGGCAAAGTAGGTCATTACATTTTTATTTACATCGACTCCCATATTTATCATGTCGTCAGCAATTTTAAGCGATACCACGTTGTTTCTTCACGTTGTAGTACACTTAGTGATATATATATATAAGGTGTCAATGGAGCTTTACGAATAATAATCAAGACAACTTCAACGCCCTTAAGATACTAAACGTATCTGGCCGAAGCATTCCCCTCCATTTTCCCTAGCTCCCTTTACCCAGTACCAAATAGGAGAAAACAATTTGGCCTCATCTGTTCGGGCCCTTTCATAAACTATAACAAGCAGCATGTGGTCACCCTCGGTCAATCGACTGACCACAGTGACCCCCCAGGCCGGCGCCTGGTATGCGGGCCCCGCGGGAACAGATGGTCGAACTGGATGAAAGGCACACACAGTCCTAGTTCTAATCTGACCAGCGGCGGGCCGACGTAATACCACGGCTTAGCAAAGCACAAACAACACAAGGCACACAAACTGCACTGAACAAGCAGACAGATCCTGTCCGCTTCTTACGGTCGCTCAGTTTGTTCGCTTGGATCAAAATGTTATTTTTAACATACAATTATGAGGCTAGTTAGATCTATTAAAATTGTCTCAGTCACGCTCGAGAAAGACTCACAAAACTGAACACCATGATGTTGCCCAAAGGAAAAAAACACGGACAAAAAACAAAACAAAAATACACACACACACAAACCAAAAACCGATAGCGTGGCGGATACTCCAAGTGCGTCTGAAAGCAGTAGGTCTATATGGCAAACCTTATGTAATACATACACAATCCCTGCAAAATCTTAGCACGTCTACGTCTGTAGTAGACAGTGCTGTCTGTATAAAGACTAAAACGAAAGGCAGAATTATTATACTGGGTACGTGTGCGAAAAGGAAAAGGGGAGAAGGAAAGAGACAAGGGCGAAAGAGAAAAGAGAGAAAAGAGAGCAAAAAACTTGACCTACATTTTTCACGGACCAACCAGGCCTATTCATAAGCCTCTAAGGTCAAGGTCGGAGCGACGTAACCTAGGTCAGAGTGACCCAACACGGCGGGGACGACTGGCATGAGAAAGAGTGTAGCTGGGTGGGAAGGCGAGGGTGGCCGGCCACGAGAAAACAGCTCCCAGACGTCACGCGGGATAAGCCAGCCCTCCCGGCGTCCTCGCCAACCAATCGGCGCTCGCGTCTCGTCCAGACGCACGCGGAGAGGGGGGATCTGAGGACAAAAGTGATACTGTGCGTGAAAGCACAGTCAATGTTATATCTCGGAAGGTGGCCGCCCGGGGCCTCGACAACTTCATACAACGGCGGAGCACACCGCTCGGATATGCTCCAACTGTCTGTAATGCTCCCACCCCAGCACTCAACATAAATCACCGATAGCTCTCTCTGGTGGGGGAAGGGAGACTAGAGTGAGTTGTGGTGGGGAAGGAAGGGGGAAGGGATTGGTGAAAAGAGACTCATTTATTGCCTCGCGTGAAAAATACAGAGCTCGGTTTGGAATAGGCCTATATAAATATATTTATATATATTTAAAAAAAAAAAAAGAAGAAAAAGACAGGCCAATTTGAATAACAACGATCATAATATATAATATATAGACGAGAAACGAGGGAGATTGGTTATGAATGTCGCAGCGGTGAGAGTGGGAGGTGGGAGTAAAGACGGGTGGGAGGGAGAAGGGGCGGTGCTGCGGTTGTCCTGTGGTGGTAGGTACGCGAGCTACACGTCGAGTTCATCCAGATGTGTACCCTCTGTGTGCTGCTGGCTCTCTCATGCCATGCCAGCCAGACACGCAAAATGTGCTGGCCAATCTGCCAAATCGCACCACTACTAAACGCGATTGGTTCCCCCCTTCCCCACTGTCCTTCTTTCTTTGGTTCACACGTTACGCCGCCTATTTCTCCCCCTTCTTTTCCTCTTCCTCCTCTTCTTCTTTCCTGTTCTCGTTCACGATAAATTCCTTCTTTCTTCCGTCCTTCCTTTCTTTTTTTTCTCCATTCCTTCCTTTTTTTCCCTCTTCCTTCTTTCTCTGGCAAAACATGCACAAACCAACGCATGCGCGTTTCACTAGCTTTTTCTTAATTTCTCGTTTCCCTTCTTCCCGTTCTTATTTTCCTCTCTATCAATTTCTCTTGTGTCTCGCACTCGTCCCTCTTCATCTACATCCTCTTCTTCTTATACTTTATCGTTAGTTTCCTTTCTTCCGCAACCGCTCATTCGCTCCCTGCCTGTTGTTGTCTTCGGCTCTGCACTTCTCTCTCTCTCTCTCTCTCTTGCTTTCCTTTTACTCTGTCTCTCCTTGCCCTCCCTACTCCCATAAAACAGCCGGCAGCATGCACGCTTGTACCAGTGACCGCTCAAGGCCGTCCAGGTCAAGCCAAGGCCACGGAGGTGAGGCCCGAAATAGCGGGGAGTCCGGCCTGTTACTTAACAGTCTGACACCGTCACCGCGCCTGCCCTTCGGCGCGGGCTACGCTAGGACTGGACGTGTGGCCTACGGTACTCCGTAGTGGTCAGAATTTCGCTTTTTTTTTCTTCTCTCCCTTCTCTCTCTTTACTTTTTTTTTGTTTGATTGTGTGTTCCGCCCGCCCCCTCTTTTTATTTTCTTTTAATAATAATACATTCGCTTAAACATTATCAGTTTACATTCAATGAATGATTAAGTCATGTATAAAATGGAAAAAAGAAGAAGGAGAAAAATAAAAAAGGACAAGTTCAAAATAAGTACAATCGCTGTGTGGACTACTGTTATAATTCTATTATGAGTCTGTGCATGTCTTAATGCGATATAGATGAAATAATATGGCTTAAAATTACTGATATGGCATAAAAAAAAATATTTATTTTTTTTATCTCTTAATAATTTAAAATGGAAAGCATGTTTATCTTAACATCAAGAGAACTGTCCATAACAACGGTCTCTGAATGAGTCAGAATTTCGCTGTTTATGTGAAGGCGTCGTGTCCTTGCTTTATTTAAGAAACATTCGGGTATAACAGACATAAACTGAGTAGCAAATAAAACAATTTAATGGTCTCAACGTTTGAGACTTCACTGTCAAGGGTCACGGCCATGGCTACAGTTCGTGTCGATCAGAATATTTCTGGTTTTTGATGGTATATTTTGTGATAAAACTTTTTTTCCAGTAACTTCTGACTTTTATATCTTTTAGTTTATCACTGATAACACACTTGTTGTTGAACACAATGGATTTATTGTAGTGTTAGTCTACTTCCGACCCATTCCGATTACCATACCCCCCCCCCCCCACACACACACAAAATTCCTGTTATCAGCCTATCGTTTTGTTATCACGTTACAAATAAAGACATACAAATTTACATATATTTCTGTCGAGATATCAAGATGACACTTTATATCCGCCGTGTTTAATAACAGACATGTTGTGTATTCTCTGCACCGTAACGTGCTTAAATTAGAAATCAATCAGAATCCTGTAAACCATTTGTTATCACCTAACCTTTATTCTACGAAAACCCGGACTTGAGATGACCATATCATGGGCACTTGTTAAATTCCACACGGCATTTCACAGTTTCTTGACACGGAAGGTATCACAACTGTTAGAAAAGTTTCAGATTTCAATGTCTTTTCACTAGCTTAAAACAGTGAGAAAATTAAAATAAATCCTAGAAGTATCAAAAGACGCTTAGGTCAGAATCGCTCATTACATTCTGTGTTAGAAATCTACCCCACTCAATATGACAAATAACAAACTAAGAAAGTATGGGCCTATGTAGCGACGGACTTTAGATCTAAACCACTAAAACAAAGGTACTCACACTTTTCTTTTTCTTTTTGGTCTATGAACTATTTTTAAAATCACCAAGTCAAAATGATTTACCAATAACAAAGATGCCAAACACAATTATATTTATACAAAGGGTGGGCCATGAATAGGCCAGCAGTTGTTAACTATTGGTGTCGTGCTTTAGCTCAAAATTCGCCAATCCATTCTTCTAAACCAACCCAAAACCATGTTGAACATTTACAAAATTAAACTTTATATTAAATTCAAATAAAATGTTAAACTAATCAGACTGTAACTACGAAATTTAGTTGTAATATTATTTTTTTTCAAAACATGTAAATATAGTGCTTACCTACGAAGTGTTAGCTATTTTTGACCCATGCTGTATATCGAGTTTACTTTATATTTACTAGCACAGATTTTTATTTAATCAAATGAAATGAATCTACACCTTAAAAGTATCAGCAAATTTTAAGCAAATTTTAATCATAGTAATACATTTATCATAACTATAATCACACTTTCACACCCAATATGCAATATTCATCTGTTTGTGTAACTCAATGCAATGGGTGCTTTTTTTTTTTTTTTCACAGCTGTATACCTACTTTGGCATCCCCCGTATAACATCGTTTTGAGTGAGCAATGTTCATTGCTTTGAAAGGTGCGCCAGTTTGGACGCCTCAGCGAGAAGCGTGTTATCTTTCTTGTACAATACTTTAACCCTACAAGTGTCAACGGACCAAAATGATCCGAGACTCACTGGTCATACCAATTTAAAGTCAGCACTAGATTTCTGTTCCTGCTGAGAGCAGAAACATAAGACTCAGCTAAAGCATTAACTGCCTTTCCTCAAACATTCATATTAATGCTATATAAGGAAGCTTGAGACTCCTAGCTTTTTCTGTTGACACTTTTAGGGTTAAATTTGCTACTGTAACTTCATATATACACTGTTGTATATAGGCAGCATTTAAAGACCAGAAATAAAAGATTTGTTGCTACAGTGGAATATGACTACCCAAAACAAAATTCGGAACAAAAGTTTCGTTTCGTTTTTTTTTTTTTTTTAACGAAAAAGCCTTATGTAAAGTCCGGTACGCCAACAGTTTGTACCACAGGGTTCGTACCGACGTGTGTGGTTTTTTTAAAAAAACAAATAACAGGCTCATGAATTGAATTTCGTTATAAATTATGCATACGTTAATGCACATGCCCCCACTTGAGGCTGAAACTTTATAGTTAATGTAAAATTCACAGTCTAGGTCCAGTTCGCTCCTGCATGCCGCATCCCGCATCTATATGGGCCGGTGCAAATCCTGTACATAATGCGGCCCAATAATAAATCAATGGAGCGATGATGGAAGCGGCTTTCGCGTGAAATAACCATGTGATCAATCGGTTTACAGCGCGCATCCCTTCCCAAAGGCCAGGATAATGTCCGCCCAAAACACCGATGCTAAGGCCCGTAAATCGGAATCGCGGCTGATTTTTTACAGCGGCTTCTTTCCCCTGCCTTCTGACGGGATCCATTTGTTATATGCCCGCTGGAAGAAATTCGTTTACTGAGCCATGGCCAGCTGAGGAAAGTTACATCAGCATGCACTTTTCTGGAGCCTGGGTGCTCTAAGGATTGAGTGTGGAGGAAAAATTATTACTTGGCATCGACAACAACGACGGCAACAACAACAATCATAACAATCTTGGCAGCAGCAGCAGCAACAACCACAACGATAACGACGACAACAACAATTACCACCACCACCATTACAACAACAACAACAACAACAACAATCTTGGCAGCAGCAACAATCACAAATATAACGACAACAACAACAACAACAACTACCACGACCACCATTACAACAACAACAATCACAACACTCTTGGCAGCAGCAGCAGTAGCAACAACCATAACGTTAACGACGACAACAACATCAAACAACAACATAATTCAATTACCATGACAGCAACAACAGCAGCAGTAACAACAACAACAACAACAACAACAACAACAACAACAACAACAACAACAACAATCTCAATAGGAGCACCAATATAAAACCACTGACGTAATAAAAACATGAAAACAACACCAACAACAATACCAGCTACAAGGTACTGGCAATAGCAATGACACAATTTGTAATGCACAACTGCTACACGCGTTGAAATTAGAACAAACCACATTGTTGAAAAACGTGTGTGATTTTCTTATATCCATATATGAGCAAAGTACAAGCATGCATAGATATTCACCTAACACAATCAACATTACTTTCTATTCCTGGGGTTCCCTCCCTCTTCCTCCCCCCTGCCCTCCACCCTTTTTATATTTGTATTTTGATTCTGATTTTATCTTTTAAATTCTATTTAGCTTTATATTTTTACTTTATTGTGCTGATTTTTTTTTTACTTCTGTTGCAACTTTTACTTTATTACATTCATTTTCTTCTTTCCTTTTCTTCGTATCCACTGATAACTCGACATGGCCACGATCTCATAAATCTTGTGCATGTTATAGTTTACCTCATGGTTATTCCAAAATGCGAACGATTTTTTTGGGGGGTTGTGAATTATAAATAGACCAAAGTTTCACCCCCTCCCCCTCCCCTAAAGATGAAAAAGGCAAAGTGAAGGGAGAGAGACAGAGAGGGGGAAGAGAGAGAGAGAGAGAGAGAGAGAGAAAGAGAGAGAGAATGAGGGAAACACAGAAAATAGAACGAGGTGAACGGAAATGTGGGTTAAGTGTGTGTGCGGAGGGGGGGGGGGTGTATGTGACAGATAGCTGAAAAATAATTAAGAAAATCTGGACCTAGATCTACAGCGTTCAGTGGTCGGATACGCGCAGGCACACACAAACAGACAGACAGTAAGTAGTCACAAAGATAGGCAGACTTGTAAAGAACAGTTAGACAGGCAGACATGCAGGCCAGATTTAGAACAGACGGACAGACAGACAGACGGACGGACAGACAGGCACACAGATAGACAGGCAAATAGTAATGAGCCTCACAGGAAGACAGACGTGAAAACGAGCAGACAGTTAGATAGACACGCATAGACAGTTGATGGACGGGTATGCAGACAGACATGTAGGCAGGCAGCCAGACAGAGAGACCGGCAGAGAGGCAGGGAGGCTGACCTCGCCAAAAGCAGACAGACAGACATACAGATAAATAGTGACGTGTTACACAGATAGACAGACGCGTAAGCAAACAGACAGATAGATAGACACGCATAGACAGTAGATGACGGCACGCAGACAGACGTGTAGGCAGTCAGGCAGCGAGACAGACAGGCAGGCGGATACCCCAGCAGACGAAGGCAGACATGCATCTATATAATATTCTTAATGCTGTCTATCTCCTCCCTATTCAGAGGGCGAAGCGAGTATGAAAAAAAAAGGGGGGGGGGGGGGCCAGAAGAAAAGCCCAACTTGAAGGGGAAAACCACCCAATCTATTTATAGTTCAGTGCCGAAAATAGACCGTTCTCGCTATCGTCTTGTGCACTGAGTAAGCAAAGCGCAAAAAGTTCAGCGCTGGAGGAATAAACTTTAATGCGCGTTTCATTAAAAGCAGAGCTTGTGGCTGAGGTTCCGAATGCAGTTACAGGTTTATGTGATCCCTGTTTCAAGACTGAAAGGGAAGAACATCAGGTATACAGCTTTTAAAATATTCAAGAACACAGTACCATCGTTTGGCCTTGAGTTTTACCTATGTCATCTAAAAAACAAAACAAAACAGAAAAAAAAGAACGAACAGCAAACTGTTGTCCAAATAAATGTAGTCTGAAACAACAACAACAACAACAACAGCGACAACAACAACAACAACAACAACAACAGCAGCAGCAGCAGCAGTAACAACAACAACAACAACAACAACACACACACATACGCACAAACATACAAAAGAAAAGATTGTTGCAAGACAAAATTTCATTTTTCTTCCATGTGTACAAAGTTGGTAAGTAACGATTTGTGTATTTCTTTCCTTTCAGTTTTTATTTTGGTCACGGGTTTTGGACGAGCCTGTGGTGTATGATGGTGATTCTTCCATCTTTTGCGGGAAGTAGGGATGAGGGTGTTTGTTTGTGTTGGGGTTTAACAACACATTAGCACGATCACAGCTATACTGTGCTAGAAACGGTCAGACACGTTTACACGCCAGGAAGAAGCGAGGAACAGAAGACAAGAGCAAGGAGAGAGAGAGAGAGAGAGAGAGAGAGAAGACATCCCATGGAACCGCCTGCAGGTGGGTGCAAAGAACTTACTTATATACCCCGGACGACCCCCACGGGGGAGGGGTGGGGCTGTATAGAGACACATACATAAATATATACAAATACTAAATGGATTAATACACTCTTAATTCTGTCGTCATTTTTAAAAATACAGTATGTGCTGGTTATTTTAACTGCATAATAAGAAACAGTATTTTTTTTTTTTTAATGGCGGCAGATATTATGTTCGAGTAGACATTCGTATTTTTTTTTCTTTTTCACATACACAGACGCACACGCATTCACGCACAAACAAGACGTTATTGACAAACTACGGACAGACCACCCACTCGCCTTCCCTGGGTCCCACACCCCTTTTCTCCTCCCCCCTATTTTTTTTTCAGCCACCCCACCCACTCCCGTCCAGTGGCGATAAATCCTGACTTCATACACACACACATTGGCACACGCATTCATAAACACACATACGGCACCCACAGAGGAGACACAGACTTCTCCATTACCCCTAGCCCCCGGGCCCGTCAGATCCTCTTCTCCAATCTTTCATTAAAGATGCGTCATCTCTATCATCCGTCTCAGTGTCCCCCCCCCCTCTCTTTCTCTATATCCCTCACTTTCTTCCCTTGTTCTTTCCGTCACTCTCTCGGCCTTCCTTCCGTCATTTGGTTACAGGCCATCTGCCCATCGTCTTTGCCAGAAAGATAAGGAAGGGGAGGGGGGGGGGGTGAAGGAATAGGGAAGAAAGAAGAAGAGAGAGAGAATGAGAGAGAGAGAGAGAAAGACATGCCTCCTCCAGCATAATATCATGAACCTCACAAGGCCAAGGAAGGGATTAACTGTCAAACCTCAAAAGGTCGGACTAAAGTACGTGTAATATTTAGCACTAAAAGTTCTTTCCAAAGACATAATAATACATACACATCAAAAGGAGCTTTAAAAAAATATTTAAAGTACATTTTTTATCTTCTTTTTAACCCTTTGAGGTCTGGGAAACGTTTGATAATATAACTCATATGTAATGTTGAATATAAAGCACCCTACAGTGAGACCAACATTTCGACTCAAGATAAGACAAGATAGGTTAAGATAAGATAAGTTAAGTTAAGACAAGATAAGATAAGACTTAACTTTTATCCCCCAAAGGAAATTCCACAAGAGTTGAAAAGACATGCATGCTAGTATGCATGCTAACGCGTACAGTTACATCCACTTTATTTATATATATATATATATATGTATATATATCAAGAACAGTTTTCTACAGAACAAGCTGGGCTTATCAGTTGGTCATCGGAAAACTGGTCGTGGCAAAAGTCTGGACTTCAGACTTTTGTGACTTTTTCTATATATGAATTATATATATAATTTATACATCCACTACTGAACATTTCATTCATGTTCAGTCTTATTGAGCTGTACAGTATTATCGTATCTGTGACATTTGGGTGGTGGAGGATTTAGTCTGACCATTTCGTTATCTTGAACACTAACAGAATGTGCGAATGGAATAAAATCTGAGACACTCCAGTAGTTTTTTTTTTCTCCTTTTGATACCTAAGGGTTAAAAGTAGTTTTTTTTCTCTCCTTTTGATACCCAAGGGTTAAAAGTAGTTTTTTTTCTCCTTTTGATATCTAACGGTTAAAAGTAGTTTTTTTTTCTCCTTTTGATACCTAAGGGTTAAAAGGTGGTTATGGTTTTTATACGCTTTTCAACCTCCTGTAGTGGTGGTTATCTCAGCTGTCCACAACCGTGGTCAAAAAAT
>JBCAUA010000013.1:4265498-4276310 GCA_038406235.1 Peronia verruculata | reverse complement strand
ATGGATGGATGGATGGATGGATGGATGGATGGATGGATGGATGGATGGAGGGATGGATGGATGGATGGATGGATGAATGGATGATGGGAGGGAGGGATGGAGGAACCCAGGGACGAGGAGGAGGAGGGGCAGAAAAATGAAAGTTCAGGTAGTTTAACAAAAGAAAGAGACAGGAGAGATAGAAAGAGAGAGGGAGAGAGAGAGAGAGAGAGAGAGAGAGAGACTGACATTGATAGTTCTGGTACCAATAGGTGGGAAGTCATGAAAGAAACCCTAAATCATGACATGAAATGGGATATCACACTGGAACTGCCACTGGATCAAACATATACACAATTAGAGAAGAGGGGCAAGAAAATGAATAAGAAAGAAAAGAAGGAGAATATGGGAAATGGGAAGTATAGAGAATACAATGGCATACTGTCCATATGTGATGCTTAAGACCACAATTAATAATTATACATTACAGAGCTGCGGTTGCTGATGCTGAACATGGCAATTAGACATCATAGAAGTCTCAGTGATGAAAGAGTTAATTTAAAGACAGACCTATGTTTTTTCAACTATCTTTCCTCTTACTATCACTTCATAACTAACTCTTTGTGCGTGAGACATATTACTATGTCTTCTTTTATGCTTTACTCATAAGCGGTTGTGTCTTTTTATCAATTCCATTTTCTTCTGCCACTCTGAGATAAGTTTTATGAATGTGATAAAAAATATCAACAAGAAGTAGATTGATGGGAATGTCAACATTTTAACAGAAATACAAAAAGCTTGATCATGTTTGGTGGGGGAGATGATAATTATGCTGTGACTGTTGACTGAGAATTTGGGAGTGAATGACACATAAATATTCATACTGATAACAAGAGCTGCGGCAGTTTTCACCAAACTATATTACAATAAATGTATGTGGTGGTATGAAATATAAAAAGGTTGTAGTAAACCAGTGTGCCTAAAGTTCAAAGGTTACAAGTTAAAAAGAAACAGCAAATTTAAAATCTCGTCATTCAATCAGCCATTAAGCATTTGCAGATATAAAATACATTAACAAAATTAATGGTTATTGATGGAATACCCAAAATTATTTTTAACATTAGTAAAATTAATTTATCTGTTCTTGCTATTATAGCTCATGTCTGATAGCCCAATGATTTGCAAAAACTTTGCTTTTTTTTTTTTTTTTGTAATAATTATGTCAATCCTTTTCTTTCTTTCTTTTTAGAAGAAAGAAGGTTTTAAAATATTCAAGACCTGATATTTTTTTTTTTGCCCCAGGTTTCCTATTTTCCAGTACACCAGAGTAAAGTGAACAAATTGATATTAATGCGTGTTTTATTCTTAGTCAACAGAATGCAACTGTGCACACACATTTGAATAATGCATTAAAACAACAAAAACAATAACAATAATAATAATAAAGATAATAATAAAAAAAAAAGAAAGAAAAAGGTTTACCAAAGCACAGCAGAGCCGTAGCAGTGACACATGGTGAAGTAATATATTATGCTATCGGATTGGCCAATGCCGCGGCATAGGCTATCTTAAATAACCACAGACAAACAGATCAAATGAGATCAATAGGCTAACAACCAGGGCTAGGCTTCAGTTGGACATAACGGGGTATCGTGTTAAACAATGATTATTTATTCATGTATTTTTTTAAGGTATGAATAAATAACGAAACCTCTGTTGGCAAGTTGCCACCGCCATCATCTTTTCTCTCCCCCGCCAATTCATCAATCCTAACCATGCATAACAAAAGAGGAGAGTGTCAAGAGCTGGTAAAGGTTGTTAGGTGGTAAATTAGTTACATATGATCACATAAAACCACATCGCCCCATGGGACAATAATAAAATTGTTAATCTGATTTTTAATATAACATCTGCATTATACATTAACAGAATCTGAATCGTATGAAATGACAATAACAGTAATAAAATATGTATAACTGAATGACCTGATTCCTGAATTAATCTGGAGATAATTAAACCCATTTTAACAAAATGCTACGTTATGCCTCAATAAAAGTACTATCAAATACTAGGCTATCTCTGTAGATATTTTGTACAAAGCCGGTACTAGAACCATAATTAGCCCCTTACTCAACATTGCAACGACCATACAATAAATAAATCTTATCTACAAAGCTGAACATGACAGTTCTGACCTTAATATAACTGCCAACATGTAATGAAAACAATCTTTTGTTAAGTCTTATTATTCTCAATTTATTTCTTTCATCATATTTCGAGCAAAAGACAAAATGCCAGAACTTTGTTATGGCCATGATCGATTAACAAAACAAAACAAAACAAAAAAAAACCCACACACAACAACGAAACAACAATAACAACAACAACTACAATAACAACAAATGCTTGACACTAAAATAATACGACTCTTCTGATCCTGCCCTCAAGGCCTAGGCCTAGACTATCTACGACTGGAAATATATTTTAAGCCCTGCTCGGGGATGCCGTGCTTTCAAGCGCTGACATTCACCACTGCACCAGTGTGTCGGGCAAAACTTGCCCCACTTAGCCTATGAAAACAGCACACGCAACACTCAGCAATTCCCGGCTTCCTCTCTCCTTTTCTTCGATTTTTTTTTTCTCCCCTCGCTCTCTCTCTAATATCTTTCCTTGCACAGACATAGCTTTTAGATTTTGTAACACTTTTTGTATTTCCTTTAGACCTGTTTCATCTTCCTCCTCATCACACCTCAGTTTTACTATAAAGCTTGCTGAGGCGTCCTTCTTCTTGCCCCTTTTCAACCCTATTTCTCTTGTTCCACCATACACATGTCACCATGTAGATCTAGCCCACGTTTCAGAAAGCGCCACCGATCTCTACATGCAGTGCAGAGATGCAAAACGGTTGTGACTGATTAGCATAAAAATAAGCTGTTCCCTACAATTTTGTCAATGAGATCCCGAGCATTATTATGAATTGTCCACTAAAGGAGAAAATGAAAGAAAGAAAGAAAGAGACATACAAACAGGCACACACACACATAAACAACAATAACAACGCTATAAAAAAAATAACATGTAACACCTGCCAATCTCTAGATCTATACCTATACACACAATACTAGATCTAGACGCCATTTTGGGTAGGTATTTACGCCTATTTTGTTGTCTAAGCTCAGCGTGTGTGTGGTTGAGGACACAAAGGCTGGGTCTAGCCTATGACCTAAGCGACACGATTTCACAAATTTGAAGGCTTTATTTGGCTTACACAGAAGGTAGTTAGCAAACAGGGAAGAGAATGTCGTTAGGCTGCGTAGCGAATGAATGATGCGTAATCACTCATTCAGTGTCTAGTTGAGGAGAAAGCGAGAGTTGATGGGTGACAAATTTACATGTGTATATGAATGAATATTTTTATTCTCATGTTTATCTCTGTACATGATCTCCCCCCCCCCTCCCGCCCCCTTCTCTCTCTCCCCACCTGTCTTTTTTCATGCAGTAATGTTACATTTCTTTATGCTCTTTATTTTCACCGAAAATTTGTCATCTATTGACGACGGCGAATAGGAGAAAAAAAGAAAGGTTGAATTAATGAGTGAGTGAATTAAATGAATGAATAAATGAACGAAAGAATGAATAAATGAATGAAATCGCTCCTGGGCTAATTTGGACATAATTAAACCCATTTTTAAGTTCTCGATTATTGTGAAGATAATTAACATCTTTAGTTTCTTGCCAATTTCAGGATGAAATGATGCAATTTAAACCAATAATTTCTTGATTAATTTGGAGATAATGAAATTAGACATTGATACTGAATGATAGATTTATTCATGTTGTCACTATTTTCTGTGCGGTCAACAAACTCTGAACTCTTACAATGAATGGATCTGTTTCGTAAAGAAATTAATAAATGAATGAATGAAAGAGTAAATATTGCTATATTGAAAATCGGTAAATAAATATCTGAAACCAAGAATGAACGAATGAAAGCGAATGGATGTATGAATGAATGACTGAAGGGAATTTAATTTCATGTGAATGAAATGTATGCTCTGCAAACTAGATCTAGATCTGGCAAAACCGGTGGCAATAATATATGAAGATTTCTTTCAGAAAGAAAACTAATAATTGTCACTTATACCATACTATTAAATATCTAGATCTATGTTATATATCGGCATACAAACAGGACTTCTAAGTCAATTATTATTAAAAGACTGGTCGTGATTGATGAAGAAATTATCGAAGGATTTTTTTTTAAATTTAAAACAATAATAATAATAACAATCTGAAAAACCAACACGGGGGCATGGCTCTTTCTCGAATGTCTTGTAGATCTATCACAGCGAACTAACTCCTAACCTCACATGAATCCACTCTCCACATTCGCGAGAATCCACCCCTGAACATCAGATATAAATCTATATAAATATATATATATGAATATATATATTTTTTTTTCACCCTCATTTCAATCATAGGATTACACCAACATGAACAACATAAATTGGAAGAAGGGCTTAGATAAAAATAATAACGAATACAAAATCGTGTTTTGAATTACATTATATCTCACACATGTGGGACCTCTTGTCATTTTCCTAGGGATGGCCAGCAAAGAAAAGCCATATCGGATTAGATCAACATTTGCAAGGCAAATGCTCCAGAGGAAACAACAAAGCTTTATGATTAGGCCTACAATGATGGCTTTTGTGATCAAAAGCTGCGAGCTTGCAACAACCTGAGTGCCGAATCGAAAGAAGAAGCCTGAAAGTTGATGTAGGTCTAGATCTAGATCTAGATCTAGATATATAGATCTCGATCTACAGCACGGAAAAGCAAATACATTCGCATTTGAGTCAAATTAGATCTAGATCTAGATCTAGATCTAGTTTAGAAACTTCGCAGATTTAGAAAATACGGGGAGAAGATAACAACAATGGCTGAAACTGCGGCAGTGGGTTAGAATTGTTTCATATAAAACATTTTTGAATAAAACAAAAAAAAAAAAAAAGGTTCGAACAACATGAGCCGTCAACATTCGACGAAATGACAAATATGCCGGGTCTTCTCAATCTACGTAACAAAACAATAACACACTGATGTGTCGAGATCTGGATATCTAGATCTAAATCTCGACAAAAAAATTCACTGTTTTCATAAATAAATTATCAACAAACGAACAAGTTAAAAACTTTCCCATTTAAAAATTCTGTCTTTTCAGAATTTTTGACATGGCACTGTGCTAGGCTTAAAAAAAAATAAAAAAATACACACACGCACACGCACACAATGGGCAAAAATGTGGGGAGCACACACAATTTTTCGGGACACAGTCGCTACCCCGAAATATCTATCGCTCGATCCCGTCCCTTGCCAGACCAAACTACGTGGAACGATGAAAGAAGGAGTAAAAAAAAAAAAAAAGAGTGATGGGTATGGTATTCTTACCTCGTAATCACATCTTATTCCACAGTAGCATCTCCGAGAAGAATCTGAAATCTGTAAGTAGATATTCCTTGGTCAGGGTGGCAAACTTGAGCACAGCACGTACAAAGTTATTTCGGGTCAGCATGCCGTTATGTCAGAATGACCTCATGTTACCTACTTAGCTCAGGTCAGTCACCGTGGCTCGCTGGCAGAGCAAGGCTGCGCGCGCTCGCTGCACACACAGTCGCCTACACTTTACAGGCGCACAAAGCTAGGAGCGCTTACTAGCTGTCGATACTTCCTTGCGTTTTTCCTCGTCACTCTAACGGCGCGAGGGAAAATTGAAAAGAATAGAGAAATACTATCGCGTACATCGACATGGCTCTATTCAACTGACTGCAGTTTTAAAACCCTTCACGGTGGATCGTTAGAAATAAATATGATAGAAAAGATGGAAGAGGAAACATTTGAAAACTAGGTCAACTTAACACGCAGGGTTACTAGGGCGCGCGAGGTCAAACTAGGGTCAAATTTGGGTCAAAGCAGACTAACATTCGAATTATGCACACTTGCTCATCAGGAATCCATGACTCTTTTTCTCGTTTTTATCTCCGTGTCTGTCTTCCCGTTCAAGCAATTTGCCTGCAGTGAGGAGAAAACAGTCAACGAATTTACCAACGAGCCCCGATCATGGACGATTTGGTCGTCAAATTCGTCGCCATGCTCGAGAGGCCAAAGAACTATTTTTTTCCGCCCACTGATCCTCCCTTTCTAAATGCAGCCTTCACGCAGCTCTTAACTTAACAAGGGGAGGGAAAAAAAAAAAAAAAGGATCGTTGCTCTGGAATGGGTGCATGAATGATAGTTCAGGGACTGCAAGAGTGCCCTGGGGACTATGTGTGTTTAATGTGCTTGTAAATTTTAACAGCGAGGCATGCGTTGCGCGCTGCAGCACTGCAGGCATGCGTGTTGTGTGTTCCGATTTCAAACCTGCCGGCCTTGAATGTGTGTAGTGTGAATGTCACTGTGTGTGTATATGTGGTTTATATTTGTGTATATGTGTTACATTGAACAGGCACCTAAAAGGTGTGCATGTGACTTTTTTTTTTTTTTAAGCTTTTAGAACCAACTATAACTGCCTTGCGAATGTAAGTAATATGTATATTTATGATGAAACTTATTAAAATTAAAATTCATTATCAACAAGTCTAATTCGTCTACGTTAATTTGACACGACTGAATCTGTTTTAATCTCCCTCTTAAACCCATGCAGCTTTTAACTTCAAAGACATCAACTGAGCAGAGATGACGTTTATTTCAGCCAGCTCTATTTTTGTATAACATCAGCGTCCTCGTTATCTGAAGACAGGAAGCATCAATCTCTTCAGTGTGTACATAGGGAGACAGGGGTTGCATTAAATGCCTTTTAAGCATAGTTGCAAATTGTACTAAGAGTAAGCCTACTAGATATATTATGAATTATACTTATCATTGCATCTATGATGCAAACCTTTTTTTTTTTCTTTTTGAAACTTCATCCATTTATGTCAAGCTTTCTAGATCAAAATTACGAGCATAATTTGATGACACTCAGGCTTTTATTTTTTTTTTTTTAAAGACCAGCAGATCTGTATGTAGGCTATACAAATAAGACAGGTCATTGAATTTGTACGTAACCCCATACCTTATAATAGTACGTATCTTCAGAGCACAGTTAAAAATACGAGCTACCGTTTATATCACCATGCTTTAACTGAGTTATGGTTATGGTTTTTATAAGCTTTTCAACCTCCTGTAGCTTTAACTGAGCCTGCCTCAGTGTGCTGATTTAACTCTTTTAATCCAATGAGCAGCCGCCAGAAATCAAAAGTTTATGCTAAAGTGTTTCAGTGTCATATAAAGCACTATTTCAAATCTAAATATGTAAGTCTTTTAGAAATAATTGTCATTAATTTTCTTATTATGGAGACCAACTTTTGATTTTAATTTATATAGAATATAGTGAAAACTGAAATGCTCTTTTAGGTTTGAGTCTTTGCGCAGATATGGTATTCTCTTTAGCTGCCGATTGAAAATGTACATGCAGTCAAAATCGCTACAACAACACCACCTGCAAAAAAAAAAAAAAATGAACCTGATGCATGAAAACAAGCACTAGAGGGAGAGAGAGAAAGAGAAAGAGAGAAAAAAAACTGTCAGTATGTTCATGCCTTCACTCTCTTCCTTCATTTCCGTACCTGATAGAATTATCGATTTAAGCATCGCAAGCTCTTGGATTTTTCTTTCCCCGCCCCCCCCCCTTTTTTTTCAGTCTAAGTGTATTTTTCCTTTCTCTAAGTCAGTCTATACCACAAGCCGGCAGCTATTTTCAGATATGAGTCACGAGGTCATGTTGTTCCGTCCGCCGAGTTGTTTATGTCGTTCGTGTTTTTCAGCTTCCTTTTTCTTGTTTTGTTTATGTGCTCGTGTGTGTGTATGCATTGAAACGAACTGGCTGCCAGAGAAATCCTTTCTCGAGTTATCCAAGCTCGTTTTATCAATGCAGACTCTCATTTTTCGTGGTCGATTCTCTTTGATGTTTCTGTTATAAACATTTCATCTTTATCATTAATTCCGCGCTGACGGTAGATAAATCAGTAGCATGCTTTTGAAATATCAGAAACATTACAACATGAGTCGATTCCGTATGCCGACATGTTTCAGCTGTTCCATTGAATGTGCTAATCAGCCTCTTTTGTATTTCAAATCATAAATTCTCTCTCTCAATACTGAGTATAAACAATCTGACAAGTCTATATGGTATGAAACAGGAATTCCGAAATTTAGAATTTCAAGCTGATAATAAAATGACCCAGCCTCATAATGGACCGAGTAGTTTATTGTTTTCTGCTTGCGTGCGTTGAAATTAGTTCGAGTCCTGTGACCTAACATAAATAAATATAATTATTATTACCGATGTTTTTACTTCCTGCTAGTTATGTAATTGCCATCAACTTATACGGTGTAAGAAAAAACAAACAAACAAAACGAAACGAAACTAAACTAACAATGCACTCATTGTTTACGTCCGTTTTAAATCTGATTCGATTTGACCCATTTTTAAAAATCGTTTTACTTTAATTTATTTCGTTTTTTTTTTTTTTATTTGTTGCTTCTGCTCGCATGTACAAAGTATCTTTATATTAAAAGAAAAACTGAAGAAAAAAAAATCAGACAAACGAAATCAAATATTTGCACCCATTCCAGAGCATGGGATCGAAAACTGATTGCTGTACTGTCCTGATAAACGAACATGACAGATCTCAAAGTCGCAATGAAAGTTCGTATAACAATTGGCACGGACAAGTTAGACGGAACTAAATACCTCGCGGTGCTGTGTAAAGACAAAATAAATTATGGGTAACCTATGTGAATGGTTTGTTTATAGACAGCATACGGCCAAAAAAACAGATTGGTATTGAAAAGTCTTGTATTAAAGAAAGGAGTGAACAGTCTAGATAAGATAATAATAAATAAACCGATAGATAAATAAATAAATAAATAAATAGGTGAATATGTAAAAATATTTATCGTAATATTATAAATCCGAATGTCTGTATCCATCACTGTAGTGAAATCACGAACAGAAACGGAAATAATCCTTAGTCACACGGAATCTACACACGTGCCGTCCAAAAATGCGTTGTTGTTGTCGTGGTCGTTATAAGCAAAAACCGTGTAATCCACACATATTGCACAAGAAGAAGAAGAAGAGGGAGAAAACTGGGGAAAATAAAACCCCTAGTCTCCCAGCACAGACAATTATTCTGGTGTGTCAACGCTCACCAAACAAAACGTGTATGGCCGATAAAATCCTTTTCGACGAATCTTACAGCGAAACCGAACGCCGGGCCTATGGGTTCGCGCAGGATCTTTTGCTCGCTTTGTTACGCTTCTCCCCTCTCTCATAAGCTATGATAATATCATTGATCGATGACGTCCAAATCAAATGAAAAATGTTTAAAAAAAAAAAAAAAAGAGAGGGGAACCGAAAAACAATCTATCGTTCTTCATTCCCTGTTCTTCTCACATTACATGCTTCTCCTTTCCGCTCGACAAAAAGTTAACGGAAAAAAAAAATAAGGTCAAAAGCGAAAACGGATGTAAAAGTTTAAACGTATTTTCTATGAGGGAAGAAAAATGAAATAAAAATCAAACAAACGTGGAATAACCGGCATCATGTATGTAAATATATCGAGCAGTTTTCCACGAGCACAGTGGCGCACCGCGTTGGGCCGTTTTCTTGCCTATGCCAACCCCCCTCGCGTTGTTTCCCTACTCTATCTCTCTCCAACGTTTAGACCTTTTCGTTCAACATCGCCCTGGCCTCAGCGATGGCCTCACGCGCCCCCTTCTACTGACCGGGGTCAAAAGGTTAGCTAGCTGTCTGGTTGCGGTCAGTCACCGAGGCCAGTGTACCTCGACTTGAACACACTGACCTCCATATCGTGATTAGCCTTTCGGCTGGCCAGCTCTAGTCGAACGTACGTATACAAAACGCCCCCCCTCCCCTTTTTTTTGTATACGTCACAGGATAGCTTACTGCCCCCCCCCCTCCCATTTTTTTTCCCAACCTATTCCAACAAAATATAGCTTATGACATTAAGACAATCAAACCAGTTGATTTATCTGTCTAAATCAGTATAATTTTTTTGGGCAATGTTTTAACAGGAAAGTTATAACTAAATCTCTATTTACTCGAAATAGAAGTTTCCAACGAAAAGGCGTTTCGTGGAAGTTCGGCTAGAGCTAAACTAGATCCTTGCACTGACCAGCAGTTGTGGTAGTAGTAATGGTGGTGGTGGTGGTTGTGCGTGATGGTGGTGGTAAGCGAGGGGTTGGGGGTTGGGTGGAGGTAGAAGAGAGGGGAGGGAGGGGGGGGGGGAGGCAGGAATCAGATCGCGCCAGGTTTGCTTTTGGTCAGTTTTTCAGCTGGTGTGACCTGGCAGGTCCGTGGCATGAGCTTGACCAACCACAGCATTAGACCACGGATGGCTAGGCAAGTCTTGTTACATGGCGGGCCTGTCCTACGTAATGTTGGGTGGTGGTAACGGTGCGCGAGGTCAGCCCGATAGCCTCACAACGTTACTCGGGTGGTTTCATAACCTGCCTGAATTCTGAGTGCATAAAGTTAGCACGCTATCGAAGGAGAGAGAGACAGAAAGAGAAAGAGAAAGAGAGAAAGACAGAGAAAAAGAGAGAGGAAAAAGGAAAGAGAAAACTTTCTTTCTTTTCTATCTTTTCTCCTTCGCTTTTTCTTCCGTTCTTTCTTTTCTTTTTTCTTACATTCTTTATCTATCTATCTATCTATCTATCTATCTATCTATCTATCTATCTATCTATCTATCTATCTATCTATCT
>JBCAUA010000013.1:4248372-4265398 GCA_038406235.1 Peronia verruculata | reverse complement strand
AATAAAAATATCGCTAGAACGCAAAATCAACAATTTTGACCCTCAACATCGATTTTCACTGCCGACCTTGGCCTTAAGGAGAGGTGTTGGTCCTGAAAATGGATTGTTATGATCAAATATCGAAATCTGGCTTTTGCTACTTTTAGACACTTTGGCAGCTGCTGATATGAGAAAAATACCAGTTGGGACCGGAAACTTTATGCTCCCAACCACTAAGAGACAGTATATGAAAATTTAATTGTGATTTTCCCAAAATGTACGCTTCTTTCACTTTTATCCTTCAGATCTATTTATATACCAACTGACTTCAAATTTTGAATATACCGTGGAATCCGCAGTCAACCTCTCGGGACCGAGAAAAACTGTTGATTTTAAGCGAGGTTGAGTTTAAGCAAGGTTATCCTGTTTCATGGGACACAGTCTCTGATAGGCACAGGGTGTCAAAATATGTGTTATACATTTATTGGCTTATGCCCCTGAGACATTCCAAACATGGAGTTGATGATAATAGGTTGACCAGTCATGGCTAGCACATTTTCAATCCTCTCCTGGGTGGTTCTCTCAGTATTACAGTAGCCTATGTGTCACATGATCTAAAGACATGATCTGAAATTAAGTTGGGTGCAGTGTGTAACGAATCATGTTGTGCAGTGCGCACATAAGAGGTCATATGCATATTCATGTAGCTATTTATAGCGAGGGGTCAGGAGAGATCGAGTACATTCCAGTGTATGTCTCTGGCAAGTTTCGGCCTGACCTTGCATGCATGTTTGCTATAGCACGTGACACACCAGTCGTGCCGAAAAAGCACTAGAAGGAAGCTTCTCGATGGCTGATGTGTGTATAAATACAGAGAATAGTCAGTGAGAGGAGGAGGTGTTGAGAGTGTGAACGTACTAAAGTGCGATACGCACGAATGTAAGTAGCTGCCCTATGCGTGTTCTGCGCCTGTACTTTATTATGTATACTGTGTAATATAGCCGATCACCTGGATTAAATTGTGTTATTATGCGACTTGGAGGACTCTTGTTTTCATTTCTCCGCTATTGTGTGAGTCTCTTCCACATCCACCGCCTGGTTGCCACTTATAAGTCACGACCACATCTACTCAACACTGAGAACTCGTGACACAGTGCTGTCTGCACTGTGTCTAAGTGTGAGTGTCAATAACTAGAGTGAAGAGAACTGAGTGGGAGTAGGTGTTGGTGTATCTCCGCTAACTCAAGGAAAGTGAAGAGGGCCAATCACAGAACTGCATGTCAGTGGCAAGACGGTCAGTTATCAGTTGTACTGACCATCTACGGCCTAGCCAACGCACACGAGAAGGACAAGGAGCACAAGTGTGAAACTGCTGTGTGGATACATGTTTGTGTATTCCCACTAACACGAGACACGTGAAGAGAGCCAAGCATCTTCTCAAACAGCAACAGGCTATCTAGTGTATCATAACAAGGCCTCTCTATCTTGCTTTTTTTCTCTTTGTCTTCACAATTTATGGCTGTCAGCCAGCATGGGCCATCTGGAGTTGACTTTAAGCAAGTTCGGCTCTGAAAGTGTCAGCATTATCAGAGACAAGACTAATGAAATATAGAGGGGGAAAAAACGGGACCACTGGAGCATGTTGACTTTAACCAAGAATTTACTTTGCGAGTGGACTTCTCGTGGGTTCCACTCTATTCTTCAAAAGATGTGTTCCAGTTAATATGTATACTTTCCCTAAAGTTTGTTCATGTCTTTGAACAAAAATTGGATGTTAGTCTAAAACTGAGGAATAAACAGATCTCTCAACAAACATATTTCAAACATTGTATGGTATATTTAAAAAAAAAAAAAAAAAACCAACAACATAACAATATATTACATTATTCTATATAACCCAGCTATTTTATTTTTGTGCCAAATTTCAAATGATGATATTTACTTTAGGAACCTTAGGCTTTTGACAACAGCTAATTTTCAAGACACAAAATCCAAGATGGCAGAACTGTCATGGCAACAGGATGTAAAACAAAATTTTTGTCTACACTTTCCCTGTAATTTGATCACACTGTGATTTGACTGTGATCACACTGTGATCACACAATTTGACGCTTAAAAAGTGTTAAGTTCTACCATGCAAACAGGGCCGTAAAGAAATCAAAAAATCTTGAGTAACACTACCGCACATGAACATACTCCAAGTCCACTCAAATCTAACTCTGATTATCCGAATTTATGATAATTCAATTATAAACGAACAGCCTACAAAGGCCAGCGCTGCTAAGCAACTGACTGATCATCAAGCATACCTGCAGACCCTGCATTACAGGTATAAACGTAAAGATACTGCACATGTACATATCACAAACTGTGTGGTATATATGCAAGAGTGCTAGCAACACTATAACAGGACATTGCACCAATGTTATGATCACTGTGAACACTGTGATGGAATTACCCAGATTCTACATCATGCTCTTTTTTTTTTTTGCTTGCAACTGACTTGCTTTATATACACATACTCACAATGTGATGGCTTCCTCTAACCGTTTTCACTGTTTTCAGAGTTAAACTTTTAATAACAGCTCTTTTCAGAGCTAAAACTTACTCACCAACCCTCTTCAGGGCTAAAACTTTATGAATAGTCCTCTTCAGGGCTAAAACTTTATGAATAGTCCTCTTCAGGACTAAAACTTTATGAATAGTTCTCTTCAGGGCTAAAACTTTATGAATAGTCCTCTTCAGGACTAAAACTTTATGAATAGTCCTCTTCAGGGCTAAAACTTTATGAATAGTTCTCTTCAGGGCTAAAACTCAGGTTTGCTCATCAACAGTTCTTTTCAGGATTAAAATAAAAAATACAATCTTTTGCAGGACTAAACACTATCACACTGTTCTGCCTCTACTTTTTACTTTTGCTTTGAAGGCAGCCGTTATTGGGGCTAACAATCCGATCAAACCTGTGAACTTGAATTTAATTTTGCACTTTTAATTTCTCTTAAAAGTACTGCCTTTTCTGCGTGTAAAAATGGTATCAAAAGTCGCTAAGTCCATTCTAATGTGTTTGACCAATGGTCATTCAACAATAGACCTAGAGTATTGCCAATCAGGATTTGGCTCCACCTGGCTACTACATGAGGCTGTAAATCATTGTGATTTGATTAAGTATAGGCAAAGGGTGCAAATAGCACTTGATTACCATTTCGTCTATCAATATCATGTTCCAATGCCAGGGATGGACACTGGATGACCACTATGATGCGAGAAAAACTGCTGATCATGCAAATTATCAATGGAATCTAAAATGATTTTCCTCATCCTATAAATAGTCCAATTTTGCTTTCGTTCTGCTACTAATAGCTCAGTTTTCAACTATATGTCATAGTAACGGTCAAAACACTCTTAGCTTGTACTCAAAAATGATATGGGGGACATACAGAGGCTCTCAAGAACCCGAATGTGGCTCTTATAAAGATGGGGGGGTAGAGAGCAAAATTCAGTAAAGATACACCTGGAGAGCTAAAAAATGGCAACAAGAGAAACACAAGTCATGACAAGAGGGCTAGTAAAGTAGTATGTAAAAAGGCAGTTCCAAGCCTGAAAGCTGAACAGAAAACTCTTCATGTCAATTTTTTGAGGAAAAAAAACTTAAACCACGTTTTTCTCAAGACCCGTTCTTTGACAATTTTTTCTATCTCCTTTAAGTTTTTTGTTTTGAAACCGATTCAATCCAAATTTGGTATGCATTATTGTCACCCACAAATCCCCAAAACCCAAAAAAGTTACGTATGCGCTATAAATTCGGTTGGTAAGTTTTAGAGAAAATTGGGTTTTTAGTTTGAAAAAATGGTGAAATTTGAATTTTTGCTATATGGCATTTTAAAAAATTTATAGAACATTTTGTATTGCATAGAAACGACTAAAAATATGTAACTTTTTAGATACAATATAAAACAATATATTCACCAAGTTTTATCAAGTTTGGCTGAAATTTGGCGGAGGAGATAGCTTTTAAAATCAGTCAATTTCGGGATGCCAAAATCCAAGATGGCAACGCTGCCATGGCAATCATATGAAAAAGTCCAATTTGTCCATTATTTTCCCCTAATTTGAACATGCTGAATACAATAATAAAAAAAATCAGCTGGGGGGTGGGGGGGGGGGGAGGGGGAGAGGGGGGGGGGGGGGGGGCCAAAATCCAAGATGGCAATGTTGCCATGGCAAACAGAGGAAAAAGTCCAATTTGTCCATTGTTTTCCCCTAATTTGAACATGTTGAAGAAAAGAAGAAAAAAAACCACCTCCAGGAGGCCCCCCCCCCCCCCCCCAAGGACAAGGTGGAAGCCGTAGCACAATTCCCTGATAAAGGGAAATAATTCTGAAACAAAATATTTTAATAATGCCTCATTAGTCATTTGAAAATTGTCTCCTTTGATAAAACTGGAAGTCGAACACTGTTTAATTGAACCTATTGGGTGGCCCCAGTAAACCTGAAAAAGGCAGACTCGACTGTAATAGAAATCAATGCTGCATCACATGTGATAATCATAAAGATAAGAAATCTGCTTTTAAAATCCTTTTAAAATGCAGTTAAAACAGCAATCTTTTAGAAGTACTGCCTACTACAGAATATACAGTAGTCTCCGGATATAAGCATGGTGGTGGGACGAGATGAAAAGCGTGCTTATATGCAGAGCATGCGAGACAGGGAACGCAACAATGTACACTTTATACACTGTACCTCAAAATTCCCCCACACTACTCTAAGCCTACACCACACAACACACGCTCAATGTGGACCAGTTTCTTCCGACAAAGAGATCGTCCAGGCGGCATGAGCGCGTCAAGTACCGGCGCATGCAATGTGCTGTAACCACCTTGAAAGTTCACGTAAGAACTGTAGGAAACGTAGCGTCACCGATCGTCTTTGAAATGGGGCCGCCCACACCACAGTTCACATGTGGACGTTACATTACCCCTGAGAAAACCCCGGGAAGTCAGTCTTTGTGTTTCTCACCCCGGGGAACTTGGTCACCGTACTAGGGAGTGGCAAGGATCCCCGACCGACACCCCCCCCCCCCCGCCAACATGCGGGTGTGGCCACAAGACTTGAGAGTCGGGAGGCTCACGTTGATTACGGTATGTACTGTAATAAGTCACACTGACAGATGACAAAGAACGGACTTAAAGCATGCGGGTAGGTCGCAATTCAGAGCAACGGGATAACAGAAAAGTGGTTCAGAGTGGGTTGTATGTCAGATTTGGGAGGAAATCGCTACTCGGAGACCCTTCATATAGAAAAAAAAAAAAAAAGTCCCGTCATACAAATTTAGGTCGTAACCGAGAGGAAGTCGGAACTGAGAGGGTCTTAACTCGGAGCTTCCACTGTAGCTCATATTCTAGCTGATTTTTTTTTTTTTTTTTACTTACAGTTTTCACTTGCTAAGCGTGCTTGTAAAAATTATATCGTAAAAAATCCGTCATGGGATCAAAGCGTGCTTATAAGCGGAGTGTGCTTAGATTCAGAGTGCTTATATCCGGAGACTACTGTATTTCAAGAATACTTGATATGTAGTTATTTTGATACAATGTCTCTATTGACATGAACAAAATGCAGTTTTTCATATATCTCCCACTTGTTCTGAAAAATGGTATTTCCATGTCAAATAAACCAAATTTAAGTGATTCGCTTAATTTATGACAAAGTGCTTTACAAGTATATCAAACTAAACTATTCAAAAAAATGGATCTACTTACAAGAGCAGTAAAACTGGAATTGTCAAGAATGATATTGACACAATGAACACAAATCCGCTGTAGAAGGACATCGTAGATGCGTAGATTGCCGAAAACATGAAAGGAGCCAAAAAGTATGTAATACTTTCTCCACAATGCATCATTGCAAACACAGTACCTGAAATGAATCAACATTACCGCTTAAGCTCTTGATATTCTCAATCTTACACAAAACTTCATTCAATATTTATTAACATTTTCACCTTAAAAAAAAATTCTCTGTAAAAACCAGCTTTCTTTGCTATTTAGTCCCAATTGTGAATTCATTCTACTGACTTTAAAATAAAACTGACAAGTGAAATAAAAAATTGATCCAGACATCAAAACAAAGATTCTGTGGTAATGACTTCGATTGCCAAAAGTGCATTACATCAGCTACAGGTGGTTTTGAACCTTGGCCAACACTGCTATGGCTAATGGCAGAAAACTCTAAACCCTCATCAACTTTACTGTCTCCTCACTTTTACTACTTTTGGAATTTAATTTGTTGGCTTTTCTAAAATCATCTTCAATACTATCTAAAAATGTATTGTTGTGACGAAATTATGTAAGTCCTGATGCACAAACCTTGGCCAGATGGATTCACATTGTGAGCCACTTTAGCTCGCAGAATTGGAAATGGGAATAACTCAAAGGCAAGTAGGAGAATTGCTGAAATAATAGTAAATTAACGAAATTGTCAAGATGGCAAATAGAATGTATACTTTATGATGGCTATAAATTACATAACATGTAAATTTTAAATGATGCCGCCACATCTACTACACTGTTGAGAATGAAAACATTCATTGAGAATAATTAATCCTTGTCTTTGTCTTAAAAGAAGACCATATAATATAAAAATAAATCCCCACCTTTTTTTTTTAACCCTACATCAGCTAAAATCCTGAACAAAGTAAACCATTGAATACCACAAATAACAGAAAAATGCTAAGGCAGACCAAGAAATCTCTGTAAATTGCTATCACATTTGACTAATGAGGTTATTTAGAGGTCAGATGCATGACCAAAGGACTTGCTCACTCGCTGATTTGTGTACGCTAAGTGCATGACAGGCAGCTTTTGACCAATGATGAGCATTCACACCATAACAACTCATAACACACCATAACAACTCATGTCTGAGCAATGAGCCCTTGTCATGTGACTGACCTCGAAATACCTTGATTCATTTAAAATTAAACACCATTTCAACATACCAAAGTAGAGTAAAGTCTCATTTCTGATGATTGCTATCCAAAGAGTTCCCACTGCCTTTGATGCAATTCCCAGGAAAATGATATTTGTATCCGATAGGAACTTCTGAAAGATTGGTATGCAAAGTCCTGTTGCAAGGGCAGCTACAGCCATAATAACAGCTAAAAATAGCCCTATCTTGGCCCAGGGTCCTCCACCTGTGATAGAATTGTCCAGGGCGAAGAGGTATTTCTGCTGACTCAAATATAAAACTAGTGTATTTATCTGACCAATATGTACAAATGCGTATGCTTGAAATACTAGAATCGCCAACCAGATTTTAGCAAGGGTAATATTTCCAAAACATTTCAGGTATTTGACAAGTGGACCAAATGTATCAGTACAGCAATTCCCGGGCCTCTGTCTTCGTCTACTGGGGCTCTGTCTTTGAACTTGATTCTCCTGGTCTAATTTAGTCTCTTGAACTAAAAAGAAGGATATAAGAAGTGATATCAGTCCACATATCAATGTAAACCAAAATGGTTTTAGAAATCCAGCATCCTTCACCCAAAATCCAACCATGATATTGCTTACAGCATATGCTCCACCATTCAGAAATTCTTGCACTGCCAAGCGATTTAATCTTTGTTCCGGTTTGACATAGTTGATGGCGTAGTAAGATGCCCCCGCCAAGAATGCAGTCATGCTGCCACTCAAACCACGGAAAGCAGCCGCCAGGAATAACCCATCAATATTCCACTGGGTGTACAAAATCAAAATATAAATCAGCGAGTGCAGGCAAGCTCCAAGTGCTGGAAGCCACAACATGATTCTGTGTCTTCCTGTTCGGTCACTGACAGCCCCAAGGATAATCACAGTCACAATAGCAGGCAAGCCTTCTGCAATCTGCAATCCCAGTACCACCAACACACTCTCATGGTGAGCTTTATCCCACGCTGGATCAGAAAGACTGGTATTCTCTTTCAATGTGCCAAATCCTGGAAAAGGTACACCATGCTGTGCATAGATCTCAGACTCCACATATTCTTGGAACAATGGCAATGACATATGGCGTGAGACAAAGAAGAAAAACAACGCAATCTCCACAAAATATATCTGAATTGCATCAATAAATTTGTAAACTTTGGTTAAAATTGCTGATGCTTTTCCAGGAGAATTTGGTGATGCCATATTTTGAATTTGATCTGAATTAATGGTCTAGATCTAATCTAGTCCTTGTCTAGATCAGATGTATTGATCTGGATCTAGATCTAGAGATCTGATATGTAAGGCAGGCAATTGTTTTCCGAAGCTAGATCTACTTCTCTTCAAACAGAATCATTCAGTTTCCAACAAAAAAGAATTCACAACGCCTGAGGTGGGTTTGTCTACTCCAGCGTTCATTGTAAACAATTAGACTTAAGCTTGAGTTTCGTAGTGCGGGTATCGGCTAGATCTGAATCTCTGGGTCTAGGTCTAGGCCTAGGGCCTAATATCCACTCGGCAGTATCACTGTGCCAAGCCCAATGTTTGCCATGCTTCGTACTTCCGTAGAAATTCCAGCAAGACAGTTAAATATGGTGCCTCACACTCTTCACCAGATGCCTGGCAAATGGCTGAGTTCTGTGAAATCCGTTTCTACTGAATTGGGTCTTCATCTAGATCTAGATCTACATGTCCCGCATCCTCTTTAACATGATGTTCAAGCCCAAAGTTGACTAGACTAGATCTAATGCGGAAACAATCAAGGGCAATCTACTTCCTGGGTCAGACTTATGCAGGGGAAAGCACTCTGTCAACTGATTCTGTTACAGATTCAATATTCCTGTTTGTTTGGTTTTGGCCACAGAACATAGATTTTTATTCTGTGGTCTTGGCCTATCACCATGATTATTATTATGTCAGCGCGTCGCCGTCGGTCTGCGCCTAGTACATGTTCTTGAAATAAAACATGGAAGATTTTTTATTTGTTTTTACAAATGCTCGTTCCTTAGTTTTTGTGCTTGGCAAAAAGGAGAAATGCGACTGCTTTTTTTTCTGTATTGACTCGATAGCCTTTCAATCAGGAGAAAATAATAATTTTTTTTTTTTAGTGGTGACCGTTGTAGCCAAGTGATTTGGCGTCTACTTCATGGTGAAAGGTGAGATTGTGACAGGGATCAACTTGCAGGTCCTGCCATTTGGAGGAAGAGGTGAAAGGACACGAAAACTGAAAACCTGCATTTTTCAGTGACTCAACGGGGTCCCCTGGCTTTCTCGGAGTAGGAAAGTCCGATTGCCGACGTCTAAGATTCTTGGATAAATGCGAATGCACCCTTGGCAGTTCAAAATTGATGAAGAATATGCAGAGAGCCGCTGTCCAGGCAAAATTTCCAAATACTAAATTTCCACCCACAAAAATTCTTAGCAAAAACAGGCATCTAATAAGAGCCGAGATAATCCTATTTTCCTAGGATTGAAAGGCTTACGAAAAAAAAAAAAAACACAGATTTTAATTTACAACAAAACTGGCGTGTAACTTTCACACGGGACCTCCGAGGTATATTTGCTTTTTCTGAAAAGGCTAGAGTTCTCAGAGTTAATGTAATACCCCGGTGGTAAGATCCGAGACTGAAGGCACGACTTCTTCGGTATTGAGTCTCCTGGAGACATCCGCGATCCAAACATTAGCATCAGCTCGACCTGATCCTCACTAGACGTTTGTTTGTTTGTGTTGGGGTTTAGCGTCACATCAGCACGATTACGGCTATATTGTGTCAAACACGGCAAGATACGTTTACACATCAAGAAGAAAAGAGGAAAGAAAGCGGGACAGAAAGCAGGAGCAAGGGGAGAGAGAGACGAGATGTCATCCTTGGAACGTTGAGGATGGCATTCTATAGGAGACACCCCACAGATGACGGGCTCTCACCGCCTGCAGGTGGGAACGAAGGACCTACTTATATACCTGCGGTGCCCTCGCCAGACGTGTAAACCTTTCCATCATCAAGATCGCTTGAAGCTACCAGAGCGCCGATTGTGACACCGACCACTCTTTGGCGTGCAGCATAGTGAAGCTCCGTGCGAAGAGACTGCACCGCACAAAAATGGAGGGCAGGCCTCACATTGACACCAACAAAACACGAGAGTAAGAAAAAGTGGAGGGGCGTGCACGTGTTGTGGAGGGTTCTCTCCCTGGCCCACCTACTGCAAACGCCAAAGAACGATGGGAACACTTCAGAGATGCTGTCGACAGCGCCGCCATGTCCAGCCTTGGTAAAAAGACCAACAAATCAGCTGATTGGTTTGAGCCCCACTCAGAAGAAATGATATCAGTCAAAAGAAATCCCTTGACAGCATACAAAAAAAAAAACAACCCCAGCGAGCAGAATCTTCAGGTTCTCCATGCTGCTAGTAGCAAAGTCCAGCAGCGTGCCAGGCAATGTGCCAGCGACTATTGGTTTGAGCTCTGCTCTCAGATTCAGGTCGCAGCTGATACAGGCAACATCAGGGCGATGTATGACGGCATCAAGCAGGCATCGGGCCCCTTGCAAAAGAAAACTGCCCCTCTGACATCAGCTACAGACGAGTTGGTTCAGGAAAGAGAACAACACATGGAGCGCTGGGTAGAGAACTACACTGAGCTGTGCGACAGGGAAAATGTAGTCACGGAAGATGCCTGAATGCCATAGAGTGCCTACCAGAGCTGAACGAGCTTGAAAGAGAACCAAGCATAGATGAACCCAGCAGTGCCCTGGATTCTCTTCAGAGAAATACAGTATTCCCGCTAAATTCTGAAGAGCTGCAAAGAAACATTCATCACCGAGTTGCATGAAATCCACTCCCTCTGTTGAAGCGAAGGCGAAGTACCACAAGACATGAGGGATGCCACAATCGTGACACTGTACAAAAACAAAGGAGACAGAATCGACTGCAATAACTACCGCGGTATATCCCTCCTCAGTATTGATGGGAAAGCTTTTGCACGAGTGGTACTGAAGAGGCTTCAGACACTCGCAGAACAAGTCTATGCTGAGTCACAGCCGTGCCAACAGATCCATTATAAATATGATCCTCTCATTCAGACAACTCCATGAGAAATGTAGGGAGCAGAGACAGCCACTTTTTATTGTTTTTATAGACCTCACAAAAGCTTTCGATCTAGTCAATAGGGATGGCCTCTTCAAGATACGTCCCAAGATTGAATATCCACTCAAACTCCTCGGCATCATTAGATCTTTTCAACTCAACATCAGTTGCCTTCAACAACCGGAGTGGAGTAAAACAGGGTTGCACCTTGACTCCAACACTGTTTGCAGTCTGCTTGCTGTGATGTTGAAACACGCATATGGTTCTGCAACCGAAGACATCTACCTCCTTACCAGGTTAGACAGAAAGCTCTTCAACCTCCACAGACTAAGAGCCAAGACCAAAGTCCAACTGAGTTGCCTGGGCGACTTCCTCTTTGTAGACGACGCTGCAGTAACTGCCCATTCAGCTGAGGATATTCAGCAGCTCATGACAATGCCTGCCAAGACTTTGGGTTAACCATTAGCTTGAGTAAAAGAGAGGTCATGGAACAGGACGTTGACTCTCCTCCAGTCGTCAACATCAACGACTACGAACTGAAAGTCGTCCATGACTTTGTGTACCTGGGCACGATCATCTCAGTCACCCTCTCATTTATCGCAGAGCTCAACAGACGGATCGGCAAGGCAGCTACCACCATGACCACACTAACAAAGAAAGCATGGAACAACAGAAAGCTGACGGAACACATAAAGATCCAAATCTACAAAGCCTGTGCAGTGAGCACCCTCCTGTACGATAGTGAGTCCTGGATCTTGCGTGCCCGACAAGAACGGAAGCTCAATGATTTTCACATGAGTTGCCTCCGACGCATCCTGAACATCACCTGGCAGGACATGGTCCCAAACAACACTGTCCTTGAAAGAGCTGGGTGCACCAGCATTTACACACTGCTAAAAAAGCGACTTATGTGCTAGCTTGGTCATGTCGTGCGCATGGATGATGGACGGATCCCTAAAGACCTTATATAGAGAGAACTTGTGCAGGGAAAACGTCTCACGGGCAGACCACAGCTGCGATTCAAAGATATATGCAAAAGGGACCTAAGATATGAACATCGATCAAAACAACTGGGAGGCAATAACAGCCCTCGAACGGTCAGTCTGGAGATACATTGTGCAGAAAAGTCTCTCCAGTTTTGAAGAGACTCTTGCCAAGAAGCAAGTGACCAAAAAAAAAAAAAAAAGGACGGTAAGAAACGATGTAGCCAGATAGACAGACCAGCGCCAGACTTCACCTGTGACTTCTGCTCAACAGCTTTAACTGTTATACTGGAGCGCCGACTCGTGATGTCACGCGTGACGAGTGTGGAGCCATGTCAGTAGAGACAAGATACCTGGTCAGCAGGTACACCGAGAGGGGGGTTAGGGTGCCCGCATCTGTCAGGGGGCCCGGCGCGGCGGCCAGCCCGACCATATATTTTTGTCATGAACCATGAAGTAAATTAAAAAAGATTGCAGTATATGCTCGGTGTTAGCATTTTATTTATTTTATGTTTTATATTATTATTAGATCTAGTATGATTTTTGAGTGCACTTTTACGCAATAATAATAATAATAATAAGGTTTGGCAAGTTCTTAAGGCAGATCTGTTGATTGAACTGGAGCATCTGAAAACAATACACGTTGCAAACCCCGGGCAGAAAAGTCTGTCGCCTTTTAACTTGCTGAACCGTCTACACACTTTGAAAGTCGATACAGTGTTTCCAAACATTGTCATTATGCTGCGTATCTTCTGCACGCTTCCGGTTACCGTTGCTCAAGCAGAACGATCTTTCAGCAAATTGGCCCGATTTAAAAATTTTCTGAAATCGACAATGTGTCAAAAACGCCTGACCAGCCTTGGAATGCTGGCAGTGGAAGGTCGACTTGCAAGAACGATTAAGCCCGCAAAGTTTTGTTGTAGCCATCTCTCTTGCATGCCGTAAAAGTCGGTTTCATACAGTTACCTCGTTATTAAGGACTTGTGTACTTAATCTACGTCAAAACACCAGTTTGTTTAGTGCACACAAATCTGTATACTTAAACGTAATCGATTCTTTGAATTTTGAACTTTCATTTTGATTAACTGCAAAACAAATAAAGTCGAATTAGATGACAAACAGCGTTTAGCTTTGCAAAAGTCATTTTAGTCATTTATATATTTTAATTTAGCACCATGCATGCACAAACGTGAACCCTCAATATAACATTTCCCTCGATTTACAGGTTTTATTATAGCGACAAATTTCTAAATACAGTCAATTCCGGATATAGTCAAGTCCAAAAGTGTAGGCTGTTGTCTTGACCATAACTGAATATTTACAATAATCGAAAATAATAAGCTACGTATGGTTTACACAGTGCAAGAGATCAGCTTGACTGTATCGGAAACTTGACAGTAACCGACTTGACTGTATTTTGACAAGGGGCCCGCAATGATGTCCTGCCCCGGGGCCCGTGTTGGCTCTCGGCAGCCCTGCTGGGCAATGCCGTTGTTATTGTGTTACCGCGTGTTCATGAACGAAATTCACAGTCTTTATCTCATAATCGCAAGTCTGTTGTATTGCTGTAACTCTCGATTTAAAAAAAAAAAATAATAATAATCGGACTGCTATACAAGCTGCCGTACTTCTGCTATACAAGCTGCCGTACTTCTGCTATACAAGCTGCCGTATTTCTGCTATACAAGCTGCCGTATTTCTGCTATACAAGCTGCCGTATTTCTGCTATACAAGCTGCCGTACTTCTGCTTTACAAGCTGCCGTACTTCTGCTACAGAGATTGCCACTCTTGCATTGGACTGGCCAGTCAACCAGACGCTGTAACCGACCAAAAAAAAAAAAAAAACGCTCAGAGCACAACTCTATAGTCTTCCGAGACTGAAGGATGCTCTCTCACATACAATGCTTAGGAGATGCATAGCAACACGGCCAAGGTGATTCCCATGGTATGGTCAAAGTGGGCTGGTCAAAAACACTTTCAGCGATGTACTTGGTTGTAATGATAGCGAAAAGTTATTGTTCGCTTCAATTCTTCCATGTGTCAAGAGCTGAAGTAAACTCTATCTAAACCGGGAAACAGTAAGCTATTGACTAATCCCGGGTGCCATTTGCTCATGAAATATCTCTTGCCCCCCCCCCCCTTTAGTTTTGGCCATCGATATACAGACATAGGGAGCTTACCCTACAATGATCTTCTGTTGAACCTGACTATAAACATACAGCTACCCAAAGATTTATCAATACATCTCGTTTCGTTCAAGTTAATCTTGATCATTAAAACACACTCATGTGCATATTTCAACCATTCAAGACAATTAAATTGGACATTATCAGACAATAAAATGATAAGAATCCGATAATATCATCATCAAGTGTATGGAGGCATTCTATTGGCCTACCTCATAATGACAACGATAGAAACGTGAACGCAATAATTAATTTCATTCTCCAACGTTTAATTAAGGAAATCACTCTTTCAGCTACTTAATGGAGACACTAACAAATTTCTCTTTCAGCTACTAAATGAAAACATTTACAAATAGTAACGTATATTTACATATATTAGCTGCATTCTAGCGGCTTGCAGAAACTAAATCTTTGACAATTATTCAAATCAGATCTTCAGTCGTTCAAGCCTGTAGATTCTACTGAAATTGGAATATTGTGGTAATTTAAAAAGGACTGGATAAAAATACGTTAAAGCCCACAGATCTATCCAGGATCTTTTCCTGGTTTACTTTTTTTTTTTCAATTATTTTGCTGTTGTTGTTGTTGTTGTTGCTGCTGCTGCTGCTGTTGTTGTTGCTTCTGCTGCTGCTGCTGTTTTTTTTTTTTCCGAAATTGAGCGTACACTGTGATAAATTCACTAAAGCAGTGTGAGTTCATGATGGAGGGCCAGGATTTGTACAATGTTTGCACATTTGTAGAGTTAACAAACTGACTATTTATTTGTAGTTAAATTTTTGATGTTACATTAACTTAGGTAGAGGACTGTTAGTTCACATGGGGCTGTCGTGAGGGAAATGAAATTTGTTCACTACTATATAGACTACCAAATAAGACCATGGATTGAACTCAACGACGTCTGCCAAACAAAACGGCTGCCATCCTGGATTTTGCTACCCGATATTTACTATAAATAGGCTTCTAGATTTTTCAAACGATTTGCCTGAAATTTTGGGTATACATTATTTTTTCAGTTCACTATTTAAATTGTGCCAGATCGAAATTTTGATGAAGTGCTTTGTATTTGTTTTTTCTCTACAATTTGTTTCAAAATTTGTATATAAAAAGTCACGGATTTTTCAAACACAACACATCTCAAATTTCTCAAAATTTTCAAAGGACAACAATTATAGGCCTATATTGTTTTGTTTTGTTTTCATACAAGATTTCATGACGTTTGGTTAAAAAAAAAAAAAAAAAGCAAGCAGATCTCATATTTGTGCTGAGAGAAACGCATTTTAAGTATTTTTAAGGAAAAATACTAAAAAAAAAAAAAAAAGGTTTTGTATTGGGCTTTCAAAGTCACACACACACACACACACGAGAGGCGACAGTTTACAGGCTATAATACATCGCTGTGTGGGGAGAGTCAAAGGATTGAACACGGCATATTGAGCTCGCAAACTTAAATTTGTGTGCCTTTTTGTAAAGCTGAGATAACCACCACGACAGGAGGTTGAAAAGCTTAACAAAACCGTCGTTACGGAACACTTTTGACGACGATGGCATCAGCTCTTCCGTAACCAGAAATGATGCATATCGGTAATTGGGTCAAATTGAGTTTAAGGGATGTTCTCGAGCCTATTGCGCATTTTTCTGTCGGGGTCTGGGAACCTTATCTTTAAAATTAACTTTTTGACATCTTAAAAATGTGCGCCGTGGCCTGTTTAGATTATGGCTTTACGAAAAAATTGGCAAAAGGATGCATAATGGCATCGGTTGTCAAAAGCGGTCCCATATTCCAATATGCATCCTTTTCTTGACTTGGTCTACATCTTATACCATTATACATTATTAACCGTTATACAGAAGGGCATAATGTCTGTGTGTGACATTCTGCTCACAGTCCAGGCACGCTTTATAATTGGCGTCCTATTATACACGGTATTCAAAAGACGTGACCAAAAATTCTCTTAGAGAGCTTTTTTGATCGTGTGAACAGTGAAAGATTTACATTTAGTCTGAGAGGGATGACTGATTATTTCAGTCCAAGTTTGTGAGGCAGTGCGAGAGATAAAAACAGACTACAAAGAGCGCATTCCTGTCAGCAGTCTTCAGAACACAAACTTACAAAGGTGTGCATACTGAGAAAGGCAGATTATTGAGAATGGCAATAATTTTTCCTCAGATGAGCTACCAAAGTCACGCCATTTCATGATATGGCTGTTATATGGCATGAAGCTGTTGTTGGGAGGAGGAATGAAGGTATCACCTGAGTTTCAAGGAACAATCAGACTGAACAATTGCAGCAGCCAGAACAGACTTTGGGGCAATTAATTAAACGATTATGATGGATGTGTTGAATGATTAAAAGTTTCACTGGTTCAGAGACCAGGGGTGGGATTTATAATTGAGTCGTAAATAGCCTGACTTACGAATGCTCCTAAAGCTAGTTCTAACGTAGTTCCGACAGGCACTTTCCGTGGTACTTATAATCAGGACCACTACACGCAGTTTTCTGTGTGTTATACAGGGCAGAAATATTTGATTATTTATTTATTTTGAACTAAAACATTATGTGAAACCTAGAGGTATTCACCAAGAGAAGAAAGACAAAATCAGAAATGCAATCGTCTAGTATCTCTGATGCCTCATAGCACTCAAAGAAGACTGCAAACCAGCCTCAAAAACAAAGACCAGAATAAATTACATACTGATCAATGTATTACGTCAATCCTCGATTAGACCATGATGAACTTTAAGAACGAGATCATCTTCTTAATAGCAGGCAACACAACTTCGTTATCATCGCATTGCCGGGGGGGGGGGGGGAACTACCCCTTCTTCAATAGTATAAAC
>JBCAUA010000013.1:4221344-4248272 GCA_038406235.1 Peronia verruculata | reverse complement strand
AATCATACATCGACACTAAAATTTATTAATGCTGGACACATGCACACCGTGACAAAATGTCCCCTTTATAATGATTGCGGTCTCCATAAATGTGAATTTAAGTCTATGTTATCTGGCAAGTTTTGCAACTTTTAGGTTTTTTTGCAACTTTTTAGCACAACTTTTGCAGATTTCCAGCACAACTTTTGACCACTTTTTTCACAACTTTCTGGGGGGCCAGACCTACACGTACATTGGATGTGCATACAGTGATGTACATTTTGGTTCATTAGTAGAATATAAGTGTTCTCATATTTATATCCACAGTTTAAGTTTAAATTAAGTCTGGTATCTCCATCCTATCTGCAGATTTAGTTTCTGTATGTTGGACTGGCTGCAAATCCTGAAAATGATGTTTTGGGTTTTGCTATTTTTAGACACTGACGTCTTCTGATATCAGAAAAATAAAAGATGGGGCCAGGAGCATTACATGTACATATATACATGTTTTATAGCCAAAACAGTACCAACATAGTACCACTGAAGGACTGTAGAAAAGATTATAGAAATTCGTTTGTGATTTTCTCAATACGTATGTTTTCTTCACCTTTTCCCCCAAGACTTGTTTTATTTGTTCATCACCTTTTCCCCCAAGACTTGTTTTATTTCTGAACAAACTGACTTCAAATTTTGAATGTACATTCCATATAGCATGTTTTAATGACATGCATCCTTTTTTCTGAATTTCATTTATTTTTGAAGGAGCCTGTATTATTTGGTGGAAAATTGCAAAAAAAATTCCATCCACCAACATACATACATGTAAATAAAAAAAATTTTAACAACCATTGTATGAATGTATGGTGTGTAAACAAAACATAGATGCATCTTATCTTTTACCTAGAGTTACGTTAGACATGCAAAATTTTGAAAACAGCAATTTTTAAAACACAAGCTCCAATATGGTGATGCTGTCATGGCAACTGTTAGTAAAAAAACACAAAAAGTATGGAATTTTTATTTCCTAAATTGGACATGCTGAATCCAAACTTGAAGAGTGAAAATCCCATAGTTCAAGCATTGTCTTCGATCCATGTTATCCCATAACTGTATGATTGATGACCAGCGGATGTTATTTTGCACACATTACATAATGTAATATCATGTACATTGTCCTCAAAGCCCCTTTGAGATTTTATTTAATTAAGCCACATATATATCTCCAAAATCCAAAAATTAGAAAGTCAGTTGGTTTGAGTTGGTGCAGATATATGTACAGTCCAGTCAACACAAACCAAACTCTGATAATTCAAATTTCTGATAATTCAAATAAAAATGAAATAATTGATGTTTTTTCCTGATGTTTTTTCCTCTTTGTGCCCTTAAAATGCCGCTCGCATAATTATTAATTTGAAGCCATTGCTGTGAGTTTCCTTTATTAAATCGAACCAGTCAGCGATGCCACAAAGGTAAAAATCAGCATTTGTTCTCTCCATGTGGTTCCCACCCAAAGGAGAAGGCAAAGGCGACAGCGTCGCGGATGGGGCGAAAGGGATTAGGCAATTAATTTACATACATGTACAGTCGAGTCCAACAACCTAAACTCTGATAGTGATACATGTAGTAGTGATAGTCTGAATTTCTGATAATTTGAATAAAAATGAAACAGTTTTTTTCCTCTATGCCCATTAAATGCGTCTGGCATAATTCAAAGCCATTGCCATGATTTTCCTTTAAATCGAACCGGTTAATGCAGCCACAAAGGTAAAAATTGGCTTTTGTTCCCTCCACGTGGTTCCCACCCAACATGGAAGACAAAGGAGATGGCATCACAGATGGGGCGAGAGGGATTAGGCAATTAATTGGAATATATATGTACTGTGTATTTGTATTAAGTAGGCCTTTGAGTTGGGGGGGGGGGGTACGAGGAGCAGAGCAGAGATGCCGTGCTGGCAATCGATTGATAATTAAGTATCCTAGTCGAGCCTTACAGTACTCTAAAGCCACAGACACTGTGGAGTCACTTTCACCGCACCATCCTCGTACCTTTTTGGGGACGCGGTTTTAAGAAGACAGGAGACAACAGAGTAGAGTCATTTCCCTCTCCCCTTCCACCGTTCAAGATGGAAGCTGTACAACTAATAATGCTTTGTTTTGGTTAAAGAGACGAAGACAAAGTATGTGTTGATACTGAGTGCACCGAATTCACCAACGTGGAGATCCACATTCAAAGAATATCGTCATTTGATTGATGAGGTCCTGAATGATGAAGAGAAATATTTGGTGCATAGTGAAACCCAAAACACTTCAGTGTCCTCTGGAGCCGCAACCAACTTGCTTCCACTCTGCGTTTATATAATTTCTGTTGCTGAAGTTACAATGAGTCTTGTCATAAAGACCTTGTCTTTTTTGTGCAGCAGCAATGAGAGCTTCGAGATCCATGGTCAACATCAAACGGTTTCCTACTCCTCTACGGTGGTTATCTCCATTTTTTTCCTTCAGTGTGGTGGTTTTTGGGGCGTGCCACGACTGAAATTTTAGCGCAGCACTGAGTTAGCTCACTGCACCTTTTTTTGGTGCTTGGGTGTGGAAAGTGCGGGGAAAGGGAAAGACGTCCGCAGTTGCGAGTCCAACAGTATTGAGAAGAATTAAAATTCCTAGTCGGTAAAAAGAGGCCTCGTTGAGGATGGTGCGGTGAAAACGACTCCACTGTGTCTACACCTTAAGTAGACTTGGTCAAACACGTGCATGTGTGGTACAACTACTAGGCTACAATATTACGATACTTCGTGTGTAGGCAACCCTATACTACATGTATAAGGCACTGCGCCTGTGTTACAATCACTGTCTTCTTTAGTGCCATGACAGTTATACATGTAGGTCTAGTCAGTTTCTACATCGTGTTCGCTCTTTCGTCTGCGGTTGACTAGCTTTATTTTGTAGACCAGATCTAGATCTATATGATGGCTTCCTTTAACCTGTTGAAGTTTACGAGAAAGAAGACGACTCTTTCCATTGAGTCGAAAATGAAAATGCTGCAGAAAATAGACAGCGTTGCGATGTCTAGGAAGGCCATAGCTGAAAAGTAGATCTATGGCATTCCCCAAAAACATAGGCGACAATCTTAAAAAATGGGCAACATGTAGAAAAGTCAGCAGCCTCTTTTTTTTTTTTTTTTGCCCATAGGTCACAAATCGAACTCATTAGGTTGGTCCCAGCAAATTCTATCTAAGCGGACTCGACTGTATTTGTTTGACAAATAACAGCGCTAGATGCCAACATTCAAGGCAATATCAAATCATATTGTTCAAGTCAAGCAGTTTAGCATAGTGCAGTTTCCATGTCTAATCAAATCTCCAAAACTATTTTCAATACTGGGACTGACTGGAATTAAGTGCTTTCTCTAGGTCCAGGACTGTGTATATTGATAATTTAAAAATCAGGGAACATGTTTACATTTTCATCTAAATCATGGAACAAATAATAATTTACATATATTATCACTTGTCAGTTTTTATAAAAATTTTACATGTATTTAGACTGTGGCAAAGACATGGTAGGTAATCAATTCTCAGACTTATGACAAATGTAATATACCAGTTTGTGTATTATTAATCTTTGATTTCCATACACATCAGCACTGGTTTGTTTAACAATTACATAATACTGTAGTTATCTATCAATATTCCTTTTTTGATTAAATTTTACATACAAGGAATAAAACAAGTGGTCTTGGTTAAAAACTGCGATAGTTTTCTCTCAGGTTGAATTCATGTTACTTTTCCCTATTTATCTCATCCTTTTTTTTTTTTTTTAAATTCATTGTGTCCGTTTGATTCATCATTCATTGTGCATATGTACATATATATATATACACTTTTTATTCATTGTGCATACATGTTATGTAAATGCAGAGGTGTGTAGCTGCTTTTTCATCTTGTCTTCACTGTGTAATGTCATGTCTTTTGTTGTTTCAAGTTCTCGGACTTTATTTTGCCTCTTTCCAGTTTTAACATTTGCTCAGTTGATGAAAATCACACTGCACTTACTTATTGTCTAACTAAAACATCCAAATCATCAGTTTAGCTTCAAAACATGAGGTAAAGAAGACTTGCATTTGCACCAATAGTCTTATAAGAACCATAATGTTGAGTTGTATTATCATCATATTTTTCTGAAGATCAGGCCTATTCTTAAGTGTTTTATGAAAACATATCATCATTAACTGGCCCTCCAGAATGCATCGCTTGTGGCCACGATGTCTACCCCTAGCCGCGATTTTGAACCTCGCTATAATTTTTTCGCAATTTTTGCCTTTTTCCTGTACGAGGAGAAAAAACAGCGAATATGTTCAATGACCAGCACACGATCAGTCCTTCAGTGATCGCAAGTGTTGCCCCTTACTAAATCACCTTTTTTTTTTTTTTTTGTTCATGTGACACTAGAGAGCGGTAGATTTAGATTGTGGTGGATTTACTGTTCCAGAGAGAACTTCGACGATGAATTGATTCTTCAACAAAAAAAGTCACCAGTCTCACAATGCAGTCAAACAGAAGTTAGATCTAGTTCCCTACTCAGAATTAAGCTAGTGGTGCGGATCAATTGTTTTGCAAAGTCTACTGGATAGATCTAAACTCTAGATCTAAATCTGAAATACATGTATAATCAAAACATTTTGCTGAAAATAGAGACAGACAAGCAGCGGAAAGAGGCTGTCAAAATCTAGCTGTGTTTTGTAAGAATTTCAGCCAGCAGACACACCAGCTTTAGGCTTGGTCCATTTTTTTGGACTAGTGTTAGTATGGTGGTTTGGCAGATGGAAGCTTCTTTCTGACGCACAGAGGGAGGTGTCTGATAAAGTCTGCAGACGCTAAATTTGACAGCAGCTTTTCCATCGTCAACTTCAATCAGATTTTTTTCCAAGTGCTGAATTTTTTTTTCTTTCTCCTACATTTAGTCTTTAAAAAAAAAAAAAAATGCCAAGAGATTTATAGCAAATTTGCGGCAAGTAAACTAATTGTGGAAATTTGTTTCTGGGACTGTTTTTCGTGTCAGTCCCCTAAATGATCTATGACTGGAAACATCAGTTTTATTATTAATTGTGAAACAGCTCTCCAGTGGATACCGGTACGGTGATTCTTATGAAGAGAAATAGAAAGGAATGAAACATCCAATCTCAGATGCTTCATGAATCTTTCAGGGATACTCTTGGAATTGAAATTGTTACACATCAGACTGTAGGCAAACTTTACAATAAAAATGACTTAACAGCTAATTCTGCGAGAAGTGTGGTCAGCAAGAGATTTTTTCTCTTATTTAATTTGCAAGATTGTTGCAATTTTGGTGGATATTTGCATGTAATCTTTTGTGTTTTAAACACAATTTTTGTCATTTTGAAATGCAATTTCCCTCGGGGCCAGCTATAAGTACCATGGACATTTTTATGATCATTACATCTAAATAATATTGCCACCTTTCCTGCCACATGTAGTTGCTCATCTGAGCTTTATTTCTTATGGAAAATGCTGCTGGACTTTCAGTGCACAGAGCTTTAGTTGATGTTTTATGTGTATGATAATAAACTTTATAGACACATTAGATCCTGTCTCCTCATTTTGATTCTATTTTTTTCCACACATTGTGCAAGCCCAAAGAGTCATAAATGATACACCATTTTCCAAACAAATCAGTTCCAATTTTCAGCAAAATCACAGATGGCACCAGCCACTGCTGTTCATCTGTTTTATACAGTTCACCAGCTGAGTATAAGGGGAATACATGTAATAACGTGTGCCAGTCTTTTTCCTCCAGTGACAATTGTTATCCTACAGTACAAAGAAATACAGTGCACACCTGATATATATATCGACATGTGAGGGTCCAGCAATTTTGCTTCGATATAAGAGAAAGTCAGTATAAGACAAACCTCTTTAAGATGATCTTCTTTCATCACAGAGGTTCTTTCATCGCAGAGGCGGCTTACTACAATAATAGCAAGTAATAGTGCTGTATTTTGACATGGTAAGGGGAAGCAATCATTTCCCTATTGAAATATTGATAGTTATTGCCCTTGATCAGAAAAAAAAATATTGATAAAATTAACAGAAAATTGTCAAAAAAGAGGAAAATTTTTCGTCAACTCAAAACATGTAAGAAAACAGCCCTCACCCCTCTCCAACCCATATGCAAGCCTATCTGATAAAAAAGAAAGTCTTATTTTGATATCAAACTACTGTATTTAAGAGAAGTTTCATTTTACCTTTGAACAAGTTCTGGGGGGGGGGATACTGGAAGGGAGGCAGGGTGGGTCGCGATAAATGCCAACTGTTATTGAGGAGAAAAAGAGGAAACTAACTGGCAGAAGGAAAAAAAGATTTCCGCCAATTGGCAGAAAATTAACATCACTGTAATAAGCGATGTCGATATAAGTGGTGCGCACTGTACTAAATAGGGAAATAGGGACTGTACATGTTCAAAGATTTTGCTAATTAATATTGAAATGCTGAATTAAAAAAGACAGCTGCAGTTTCCGCTCGACCAAGTTTGTAAATCTCTTCTCAAAACATTTTTTTCTCTTTACTTCCTGGTGGCCCGCCACAAATAAAAAAAAAATTACAATAATAAAAAATAAAGAAAAGGGTAATGCACCACAGCCGCTGTGCTGGCAGTGAGGACTGAGCGAGCTTAACTGCCCCCACCCCCACCCACCCAACAGCTCTATAGTCTGGCGATCAATAATCTGGTATGAAATCCAATCCAGACAGCAGTTGTGCTTTGCAGTTTACCATTTCAGTCAAAAGCTACAGTCGAGTCCACCAAAACCGAACTCTCATAATGTGAATTTCTGATAATTCGAATAAAAATGAAACAATAGATTTTTTTTCCTCTCTGTGCCCATTAAATATCTCTAGCATAAATTGAAGCCACCGCCGTGAGTTTCCTTTAAACCGAACCCGTCAGCAACGCCCCAAAGGTAAAAATCGGCTTTTTTTCTCTCCATGTGGTTCCCACCCAACGGGAAAAACAAAGGAGACAGTGTGGCGGATGGGACGAGAGGGATCAGGCAAATTCACTTGCATAAATGTACTGTGAATGCGCCTGGCGCCGTGGCTTCAAGTGGGCCATGTGTTCGGAGGGGGCGGTTGGGGCAGGGAAGAGGCAGTGTCCTAGGAGCAGCGATGCTGATCGATAATCAAGCATCCTCGCAGAGCCTTATACATGTACTGTTGTAAAGGTAGACACGGTCAAACACGTGCATGTACGGTGCCGAACTATTACTATTACGATGCTTCATGTGTAGACAACCCGAGGCGTTGCGCCTAGCGCCGTATAGCTCTAGTCAGTACATGTACATTGTATTTACATGGTGCTCTTTCACCTGCTGTTGACTCGCTTTATTTTATACTAGACTAGATCTATGTGATGGCTTCCTCTACTCTAACCCATTTAAGAGAAAGCAGACGGCTCTTTCCATTGAGTCGAAAATGAAAATGCTGAAGTAAATAGAAGTGCAATGTCCAAGAAGGCCATCGCTGAAAAGTCTGGCATTCCTCCAAATATACTCCACGATATTAAAACATCGGAAACATGTGGAGAAAGCGGCAGCGTCCTCTTTATTTTATTTTATTATTTTTTTTGGCCTCATACGTAATTCAGGAGTTGTTTCCCTTGTTAAAAAACTGGAAGACGAACTCTCATAAATCGAACCCATGAGGATTGTCCCGGACAATTGGGACTCGACTGTATCACTTTGGTTGCATCAGAATACTGAGCCCTTTACTAGAAAGTGAAACATTAGAAAACATGTCTTTTTTTTACATATTTCTCCAGCTCTTTTGGTCCGACTGACTAACTAGGCATTATAAAAATGACTTACCATGTTAAAATTTTGCTGAAGAATATGAAATAGAAAGTCCTCATTCATATCATTTTAGCCTGCCAAACACCCCCCCCAGGCCTATGCATGACCGGCAATGTTTGTGACCAGCAGTCAGCCGACTCCATGACCGTTGATCACCAGTTATTATATTGGTTAAATATTTTCCTCTTTGCCACGTGTGACGTCACACCAGTTATGCTTATGGCCTTGGCCTTAGTCTATTGTGATCAAATACAAAGAAACCGCCATCCATACTCAGCTTGAGTTTTGCTCACTTGACCTCTGACAAGGGACTCAAATTAAGAAAAATATGGGATGTGAAACTAAATATTTTACAAATCTGACCTTGCAAATTGATTGGGTGTCAAATTCTATTGCAGTTTGATACCAAATATTACCATATTATGCTCATAAATTAAAATTTTAATTAAATACACGTAACAAACAATAACAATCGCTTCATAATTTTGTAACAATATACCACGTGTCAAACGTTTGCACGGAGGTCGGATGATGGGAGAGGAGGAAATTCAAAGTGTGTGCCCAGCGCCTTGAAGTTTATCATTCTAACATAACGGTTTTAACCACAGAATCACAAGAAACAGCCAAAATGCAATATATCACCACACTGATATTGATTTATGTTAAAGAAATGAGTGTAGACACAAATGAAAGAATACTTATGAAACGAATTTCCTCTTTCTCTTATTGTATTACAGCATCTACAATGTAATTCACATGCAAAGCATCTACTATGTAATTCACATGCAAAAGCATCTACTATGTAATTCACATGCAAAGCACTAACACCCTTTTGGCACCTCTAGGGTTAAATACTGAGTAAAGCACACTGCTAGTTTTTTTCCTTTATTCCTCTTCTCTTTAATAAGGAAAAGAAAAGATAAAAAGCTCATACACAGAGGAAGGGGTACAAGAAGGGTGACATCGGGATGAATGCATGTTGTTGACGGACCAGATTTTCCTGAGATCAAAGACACCGGTGTAGTTAACTCATGACTGTTTTAATATTAATCTCACTTCATCGCTGATCGTAACTGGCAGCACAACCGGTCACCGGTAATTATAATGAGTCCATAACTGGTATAACCGGTTATCATGACCACTCATGTACAGGCCTAAATAAAAACTGAATTATTTGTGAATGAATGAGCGAATGACTCAGACTGGCTTTTGTCACAGAATTCACAATCTCTATCTGCTATTCTCACAGCAAGGATAAGTGTGCCCAGAATCTTGCCATTTAATCTCTTCCTAAACAGTGCTTTGAGTGACTGTTTAGGACATCTCTTTCAGTGGATCAGCATGACCAACATGGTTTCTGGCAGGGCTTGCAAGCCAGTACCTCTAGTTTTGTTTTATTATTAACAGTTACTCCTCACTGTGACTGCAGGAACTAATAATACCGCCAGAGACATAACATAAGTCTTGATCATGTCAAATCACAAACTCAAGATTGATTTGCAAAAATTTTACTGCACAATTACAAAATGTTTCAAATTATCGAAGAATTCTCAGTAATATATATGTTGCTGTTACTGAAATTTAAAGGGCTTTTACACTCTGAGTTACCAATTTTGATCACATTTATATCGTTTCACTAAATTTGAATTGGTTATGTTGACTCTTGGAAAGGAAGTGTCTCCAGTTCAATCTTCAACATGTGTTCCACACAACATCCACTAATGCACAGTGTAAAGCAAATAGTCAAAAAGAAGTACTGTAAAACAACTTTTAATTTAAATGAATATTACTAAATCTCTCATACTGCTAAGTCACTTGATAAACATCTGCACACAACTGCAACATCACAATGTCACTGAGGCTCGCTCTTCTTGTATGTTGTTCATTTAGAAAACAATTCTGTCAAGTCTTCTCTCATGCTCCAGGTGGATGCTGCTTATTCTTCTGTGGCAGCACCAGTTGGGTTCTTGTAGTACTTGACATTGCCCAGGACCCAGAACATGGGGGCCACAATTGCTACACACATGGTTCCTCCTAGGGCCAACTTCTCCTGGTGATGATATGATACAAATGTTGTTTAATACATTACTGGACCATCTGGAGCTTGCATAGTAGGCCACAGCTGATTCAAATCAAATCTGAACTATTTTTAATAGTCTGAAATTTCAAAATCTTTTAAAGAAAACAAGAAAACTTTCACACAATCATTTTGGTAAGATAATAAAAAACAGTGGGTCAGTAGTAATGACGCAATAAATCATTCATTCCTCTTGCAGGGTAAGGCTAGCAACATTACATCATACCGTATTAAGAATTTGAAAATCTCATACTCTAACACCGTTTTTAAGAAAACTCTTAAAATGAAACTTACGTTACAAAGAATCTTCGGGCATATTTTTTTTAACTGCGTACAGTCGAGTCCACATAAACGGGACTCCGATGATCTGAATTTCTGATAATTCGAATAAAAACAAAATGATTTTTTTCCCTCTTCGTGCCCATTAAATGCATCTCGCATAATTCGAAGCCATCACAATGAGTTTCCTATAAACCGAACCGGTCAGCGCGGCCACAAAGGTAAAAATCGGTTTTGTTCTCTCCACATGGTGCCCACCCAAAGCAGAAACCAAAGGAGACAGCATTGCGGATGGGGAGAGAGGGATTAGGCAATTTACATACATGTATTGTGAATGTACCCTGCGCCCCCGAATTAAGCGGGCCTATGTGTTGTGGAGGAGGAGGCAATATACGAGAAGCAAAGATGCAGTGCCAGAGCGATTGATTGATAAGTATCCTTGCCAAGCCTTACAGCACACTAGGTAGACACGCTCAAACACGTGCATGTACAGTACTAGGCTACAGTATTATGATACTTCGTGTGTAGGCAACCCTATAGTATAGGCATTGCATTTGTGTTACAATCACTGTCTACTTAGTTCTAGTACAATGGTCTCCACCTAAGAACCCGGTCGTTGGGAGACAAAAAAAGCGGGTTCTTAGCCGGACGGGTTCTTAGGTGAACTGAGAAATTATGCAACCCATCCTACCACAGATTGTCTTCACAACTATAATTTCATGTAAATGATTGTTACTGTTAGTCAAAGAATTATCTATGTGAATAAGTACAGCCTTCTTCCCTGAGTGTGTTATAATCAGATGTAGCAAATCCTGATCTTTTTAACTTGTAGTTACATCAATATTGCTCAGCCCTTAAACACCATGTGATTTTCACATAACGGTATCCGTGTTGAAAACATAATAAAATATTGCTATGCAACCTCGTGGATAATCGCATGAGTAACTCAAGTATTTACAGACCGACCAAAGGAGCAAAACAGCTGACCAGCCAGGAGGCTAAACTTACACCTCCTCATCCACAAAGCCAATCACAAGTGCTGTCCCACGTGTTGTGAAACAAAGAAATGGTTACGGGTTAGTCAACGTGGCCTGATTATGAAGACATACATCAACTTTCACTTCCACTCCTTTGTCTACCTGTTCTCTCCACCTCGATCCCCTTTTTACTGCACATCTAGAACTGTGCGTTTCTCTCAACTGGACAGTATGATGTGGAATTACCCCATAAGTACTGGGATATCTTGGTCCGACACCGGGCTCTTAGACAGATTTTTTTTTTATTTGGGAGCGCCCAGAGTGGGTTCTTAGAGGGATAAATTATAGAGGAAAAATTCTGTTTCCTAGCAGAGGCGGGTTATTAGGTGGACCTGGCTCTCAGGCGGAGGGTTCTTAGGCAGAGACCACTGTACCATGACGGTTATACATGTAGGCCTGGTCAGTTTCTACATCGTGTTCGCTCTTTCACCTGCGGTTGACTAGCTTTATTTTATAGACGATCTACGTGATGGCTTCCTCTAACCCCTTGAAGAGAAAGAAGATGAATCTTTCCATTGGAGTCGAAAATGAAAATGCTGCAGGAAATAGACAGAGGTGCGATGTCCACAAAGGCCATAGCTGAAAAGCCTGGCATTTCCCAAAAACACAGACAACAATATAAAAAAATCAGGAACAAGTGGAACAAGCAGCAGCCTTCTCACCTTTTTTTTTTTTTCACATATGTTTACATATGCTGATTTTTACAAACATGAAACAATTATTGTAACAAAGTGGTTTTCGGCTAAAATGAAAAAAAAACAACAAAAAAAAAAGATAGCACCCCATTACTCGAATTGAAAAGTAAAAAAAAAAAAAAATTACTTAAATATTCAAGAGACATCTACGCAATTTCAGCATACTACAAAGTTTAACACCGCACTGTACAAAAAATTCTCAATATCAAATACAGTAAATTAATTGCTGAGATCCTAGATTTAAAAACAGACACATGAGCATCTGACGGAAAGCTAAAATCAATGCGAGGCCTTTATGATTAAGTTCATGTTAAGTATAACAATACAGTGGAATATGGATGAGTCGATGCTGGTGGGGGAGGAAAAATGGGATCGAGCCATCCGTAGTTCGACTCACCCGTATGTCACTAAAGACCACAAAACTAGGCACTACTACGTGTACTTCTTTGGAATGACATATTGTCGGGTATTATAACAGTAAGTTCCCCTTACGCATTCTTTCATCGAGCATCAAATTTGATCTCTTCCATTCATTTTCAATGAGAGCGATCTAGCTTTTGGTTGAATTTAATGTAACCCATGTACATTGTACATGAATTATTATCGACGGTCGTTGTAATCGGCCGTTTATTCACTGTCATGTCATGTTCCTAACCCTGCCTCCTGAACATTCATTTCAACTTCAACTCAATACGATCACCACCGCAGGCAACTTCATCACCTTCCAACACTCCTCCCACCTCATCATGCAATGAAACACTGGACATGTATTACCTCTATACAAGGCCTTTTTCAAGATGATAAACATTACATACATTGAATCGATCTACAGGCGGGGCGGGGAGGGTGCAGTACCCTACTGTTCTCATTTTGACTGCAACAGCCTAGTGAAAAAGGGTCCAGGTCTAACCGGCTAAATCGCGAGTAAAAAGAGCAGGGTGGTGGTGGTGTGGGGGTTAACAACTCCTTGTCACCCACTAGTCCGGCGAGCATATTCCTCGTGATGAGAAGAACAATGGCAGACTCCCCGGGGTTTTCTAGGGATCATGTCCACATGTGAACTGCCGTGCGGCCGGAGAATTCCCCCAAATCAAAGACGCTTGCCGACACTACGTTTCCTACCTTGCCTTATGCGAGTTTGCATGACATGTTCGCAGCGGGAAAGGGGTGTGCGGTGTCAGTACGAAACATCCGCAACTAGACAGGGAAGATCGTGGATGAGGTGTGAAAAGGAGTAGGAGCCAATGGCCGGTGAGCCTCTCATCACATAGTCCTGTTCAGTGAATCAGTTTGACAGTTCAAGCAAAGAGAACTATGTTAACAAGAGGGGCAACTCCGCCCTACGACGTCCAGCTTGCCTCTACCCTAGCAACCAATCTCTGCACGTACCGCCAATTATAAACAAAGCCATCCCACTGAGTTGTAATCAGTCTCCATTGTCGGAGTACAATAGATTTCAATAGAGTGGACTAGCGTTTAGGCTTTTATTTGAGCGGATCAGCAAATTTTGTGTTATTGTACTCACTGTCATTATATTTAGCCTACTGATTAAGTGATCGTTAAGTCTATAACTATAATCTATTTACCTTTCTAATTTTAGGCGAGAACTAGGGGCTATACCTAGGGTAGGTCTGATTTCTCCAGTGGTTTAACGCGGACGCTAATGAGATTTTAACCGTTGTTTTTTTTTTTACAAAGTGCTTATTTTCCCGAAGGGTTTCTATAGTAATTTGAGAACTTAGGGTTTGGGGTTAGGGTTAGGTTTAGGGTTAGGGTTTGGGTTAGGGTTAGGGAAAATAGCAAATTATTATACCAACCCTTCGGGAAAATACGGTCGGCCTTTTTTTTTATTATTATGGTGTGTAAGTGTAGGCTGGTCTATTGGTTCTAGACTTAAGATTTAGACTAGATTCTATTGAAGAACCAAAGAAAATAAGATCTAGATCTAGATTCTAGATTTCTGAATTCTTATTCCTGATACCATTTTTGGCCAAATTCTTGTTAATCTATCCACTAACAGAATCTATATCTAGATCTAGACAGAATAGAATAAATAGATTGATTTAATTAGAACTACAGAAAATGTAAATTAGGACTGTAGATGTAGATGTTGAAAATATTGTATGTGAGCCAGACACAAAGTGGGACCAATTCATAGATCTTTAGAGTTTTGATATAGAATAAATTGTATAACTTGGTGACAGATTTCAATCTAGTGACAGATTTCCTTATTATATTTACAGGAAGCCTTGCCCACGAGATTTCATGTTAAGTGGTGGCTCACTGATTTCTAGGAACCCCTCCCCATTATTTGGTGAAGTGTTATAAGTTGCTTATTGAAATCCAATACAGTAGTCACTGCCTAATAACCCGCCTCTCGGGTGACAGAAGATCCGGGTTATTAGGCGAAGCGGGTTATAAAGCGTTTTTCAATGTTGAGATTATTATCATGGATTATCCCCCTTGTCTTGCGAAATATTTTGCATGGACTTATTTCGTTCAAAAGAATTGTTTTGTTTAGTTTTATTTTTTTCAAAAATCTCATCACAATGAGAATGGTAAGTGAACAGTGATCACCCAGCAAGCGGGAATGCTATGCCGTTGCCTATTTATTGATTATCTGTGTTACCTATGTCTACATGCACAATAACTCTCGCCTTTGTTCCACTAGTAAGTGTGCTGAGTGGCCCGTTCGATGGCGCCCCTACATAATTCGATTACGATGGTGTCAAATCATGACCCTGGGGCCCTTTTTTCATTGCTACTGTGCCCGGTGCATTGAAATTGGCAGGTTATTAGACGGAGTCTCCCGCTTAGAAGCGGGTTATAAAGGGGATGATTTATATAGAAAAAAAAATGGTTTCACTGAATGGGCGGGCTAATGACCAAAGCCGATTAAAACATGACGGGTTATTAGGCAGTGACCAATGTATGTATGCCTAAGAACCCGGTCGTTGGGAGACAAAAAAAGCGGGTTCTTAGGCGGATGGGTTCTTAGGCAAATTGAAAGTTATGCAACCCATCTGACCTCAGATTGTCTTCACAATTACGATTAGTTGATCATTCCCATTAGTTAAAGATTTATCTATGCAGATAAGCACAGCCTTCTTCCCTGTGTGTTTGCTGTAATTAGATGTAGCAATCCTGATCTTTTTAGCGTAAGGTTACATCAATACTGCCTAGCACTTAAACGCCATGTGAGTTTTCACAAAACGGTATCATTGGTAATAACACGATATCGCTATGCTACCCTGCGGATACTCGCACAAGGCACTCAAAATGTTTACAGACCGACCAAAGGAGCAAAACAGCTGACCAGTCAGGAGGCTAAACTTACACCTCCTTATCTACAAAGCCAATCACAAGTGCTATCCCACGTGTTGTCAAACAAAGAAATGGTTACAACGTGGGCTGATTAGTGATTACGGAGTCATACATCAACCATCACTTCCACTCTTTTGTCTACCTGTTCACTCCACCCCGTTCCCATGTTACAGCAAATCTAGCACTGTGCGTTTCTCTCAAGTGGACAGTATGATATGGACTTACCCCATAAGTACTCAGGTATCTTGGTCCGACACCGGGCTCTTAGACGGATTTTTTTTATTTGGGAGCATCCAGATCGGGTTCTTAGAGGGGTAAATTGTAGAGGAAAAATTTGGTTTCACAGCAGAGGCGGGTTCTTAGGGGGACCGGACTCTTAGGTGGAGACCAGAGTGTATGTGTGTGTGTGTGTTTGTGTGTATGACTGTGAGAGAGAGAGAGAGAGAGAGAGAGAGAGAGTGAGAGAGAGAGAGAGAGAGAGAGAGAGAGAGAGAGAGAGGTGTGATTTGTGGACATCACCATCTTTAAATTTCAACTGGCAGAAGTCAAATATTTCAAAAAGCAGGTTTTCACATACATTTATGGTACAATTTTTATGGCAAATTTTTTCAGTAGACTCATGTCAGAAATCCATACATTATCTGTGATAACCACAGTTTCGTAGAAGAATTGAAATTTTCATAGAAGCTATCGAGGATCCGTATCGGTTGGCAGCTCTGTGAGAGGGTTAGAAAATACATTTTTGTTCCTAATCTGACACTGTTCTATGCTAAATATTCCCATGACGGTTTTTAAAAAAAATATAAGTTTGTAAGGCACATACCTCTCTTTCCTTGCAGGATGACGTTGATGAGAGATTGCCACGGGAAGATTTCCTGAAATGGTACTGTCTCTGCGGTTGTAGATGTGATTGAGCATAACGATGGTGCATGTGGCGGCACTGATGACTGCTATTTGTGTAGTAATACTGGCTGTTCTGCAGCACTTCTACAGCGCTGTCTGGCAAGCCGAATTCTCGTACCACTCGCAGCTGGATGTTATGAGCAACAGTCTTGTGGATGGCCCGTTTGTCAATGCATGCAAGAGAACTGGCATGCTGAGCTGGCTTGGACTGAAGCAGCTCTTGCTCTCTTTCCAACATTTTCACAAAAGTTGCTCGGTCAGGCACTGAAAATCATGATGGACATATTACGGGCTGACTTGGAGCAGGACACTTTCAGACACTATAGCTATTCAACTACTCTGTTCTCATCAAACAAAAACAACTTGCAAAACAAGGGAGCACAGGAAGAGACTGAATCAAACATCTGGTACAATGTCAATCCCAAAGAGCAGTAGAGGACAGAGTGGAGGGGGGGGGGGGGTGTCTCAGCTGTACAATGCCCCTATAATATGGTAAGTCCGAAAGTAATTCCATATCATGAGAAAGATCACAAAGATGACAGGCACTGCACAAGAAACACAAGAATAGAAGATATCTCAATAACATGAACTCTATTTTCAGAGGCTAATTGTAAACAAAGTCAGTGGACCAGACAAATTAAAAAGTGGAATTCTCAAATTGTGTGCGGGACAGGTATGTTCCATAACTGCACATATTTTCAATAAATCTTACTATGATTGTCTCTTACTTGTGTCATGGAAATGCTAAGCAAATAACATCAGTTCCAAAGAGAGATAAAATTCAATGATCTTAGACCTGTTGCGTTAACATCTATTGTGAGGTGGTCAAAAAGATTTGTACTTAAAGTGTTCAGTGAGAGCATTTTTGAGGGTGTTTAGTGATGTTTTTCATGATCAAATGCAATTCTGCATATGGAGACAGACGGGGTGTGTAAGATGTCATCCTTATTTTTCTAGACAAAAGTTATTATCATTTGGACACTCACAACATTATAGCAGAGTATTTTTTGTCAATTTTTCATCAGCTTCCAACATCATCAAACCTCACATTATCAAAATTAGAAAATGTAATTTAATAGCAAGCTACAGTGGAAACCTGATACAACAGGATTGCTGGGACCAAAGAAAAGTCCTGTTATATGCGAATCCTGTTGTAAAATACAATGAATTAGAGGAATAAAACAGTGCTGGCTTATTGCCTGATTATAAGAGACATTTTTTTTTCATGGATAGTCCCCCTTCATTGAATTCTTTTGCTTTTGTGTGATTCAGCAAAAAAACATAGTGATGACGAAAACAGTATATTAATACGATATTTTACTAGAAGTCATAGTATGTTCGTGTACTAACACAAACTAATGCTAGTAATACTTATAGTCAAAAGTCTTACAGAGCAACTCTAACCACATGAATATCTAATACACACAGCACTTTGCTGGCCTCGCGTCCGACTCACCCCCATCGCTGTCCCCAACACAGTGCCGAGAACCGAGCCTAAGCTGAAGCGCACTAAAAGACCAAGGGTATCATATTACCTTACCCACTGTTTCCCTTCTCCTGGTGCTATAGTGTACCAGTTCCTTTGTGCTCAATCTCTTATGTGCATTGGTATGGGACTGGGTTGTATGGCAGCAATCACTATGGTGATGTGGGGAATAGGAAAGTTATCAAAGTGACAAAATATGTGATGGGAATAAATCTTGCTTAATCCACGTCATACAGCAGTTGAAACACATTGTGATAGTAACACTGCAAAATGTGTACAAGAGTAACTGCACATGTCAGTATCCATCATTGTTGATTGGCTAACTGAACCGAATTGGTCAGAAAAAGGCAACACCTGTGTCTATCCTACCTAATGCGGGGAGCTACCCGTGCGAGTCCTTTATTTATCACCCCACCAACTCAGCCTTTTGTTTACCATGTTATTCCGATTTCTCAAACCACTTACTGATCTCATTGCCCACTATCCACCCCCTCCCCACCCTACATCGCACCCAGTGAACAAAGCAGATGAAATAATAACTGTGTCAAGCCATCCTCTTTGTGGTGTACTTGACCCAGTTTTGCGCCTCGGGCAGTTTTGAAGTACCACTAGGCTACAGAAGGACTATAATGCGTGCACTTAGCGGTACAGATATCCTGAAGCAATTCGACTGTAACGAACTACTGCTACACAAGATAATATTTTAATAATGCCAAAGAGGGAGTGGACATGGGGATTAGCAACATTCTTGTTGTAAGTGGTTTCCTGTTATAAGCCGTCCTGTTATAAATGGTTCTGACTGTAATAGCATGGATTTTAGAGTTTTTAAACAACTGCTCACATTATGCAAATTTTAACAATGTAACAATCTCAAACAATAGTAACAAATACTGGGGCACCTCAAGGCTGTGTACTGTCTCCTCCATTATTTACTATCTATACAAATGACTATATGATTAATCAGGCATCTTTCAAGTTGCTGATGATTCTATCACTCAAGGTCTTATTTCTAATAATGAACATCTCTACAAATCAGCTGTACCTTATTTCACCATCAGGAGTGAGGATCACTGCTTGCTTTTTGAATGCTAAGAAAACTAAGAGCCAATAACAGATTGTAGAATAAAAAAGACCGCTCCCCAAACCACACAAGTGAAAAGAGGAGATGGTCAAAATAGTGAACAGCTCTATAAACATCTTGGCATTACAACAGACAATAAACTGGACTGGCACACTCAAGCTTCATTTGTCAATAAACAACAAGAAAAAAAAAAAAAAATGAATAGGGGAATGGAAGCTGAAACCATTTCACACAAATCCCAAATCATATCATTGTTCTACACATCTACTAGAGAAAGTGTGCTATTGTTCAGCCTGTGTTGCTTAGGCAAAAAAAAAACGAAGCGAGATCCACAAAATATTAGATGACCCCTCCCATATCCTCTCATCACAGATAGTAAGATCACAATGCAGGGGTTGCATTTTACACATGAAACAGGATCAGAAGCTTAAAAAACAGTTTTATACCATGCTTAGAAAACAGTTTTGTACCAGCCGTGATAGAATATTGGAAACATTTGTGGACATACCCTGCACCAATTTCAAACCTTATAATCTCATGTTATAAAGCTGGAACTTTCTATGTATGGTCTGTGTGCAAGAAGATGATGTGCAAGTGAATGAAAGGTCAATATTTCTAAACATTATGCTTAATTTTCACAACTTTATTTACATCATTTTGGACTCGTTTGCCCTGACAAAAAAAGAAAAGATGTCACTTCATGTGGAAAATAATGTTACTATATCTTCATGTTACACCAGGAAAAAATGAGAGGTTTATTTGAGGTAGCAACCAGTTTGTTCAGTCTGACAAATAACACTAGGGGACACCAAGCCCTTGCTGACAACCATAACTGATGGAGCTATTCCAAAACTGATGTGGTGACTCCAAATGGAGCTGAGGTCTATGATGAAGAAGCAGATGTTTACATTCAGTATGTTTCTACCTTGCCCTCTGACTGACCTGGTATAGTTCCAGCAATGATATCAACAGTGGATACTGGTGAGCCAGAGTAAGGCAGAGTTAAGGAGGAATCTCTCTCCTCCAACATGTAGAGTGTATCTGGTATTGCTGATAAATGTATTGCTCGCACTTTGCTGCCGGACTCATGACCCTGTGACAGCAGCTCCTCTAAGACATTCTGTAAGATATTGCAGAACAATTGTCACATTCATGTGTAAACAAATGTGAATATAAACCTATCATGTTTAATATTTTACCTTAGAAGAATGGAAGGAGGCAGAAGTAGTTCATACTATTCATTTTGACTGCCTTATACTACACTATAAAACAATAGAAAAACTGTATTGTTCTAGACCTTTCTTTTATTTTCAAAATATCTGCCAACATCAAAGAAATACAGCCCAGCATGGAAAACTTCTTTTCTTGGGGATAAAAAAATGTGTCCGAGATTTCCGTAATTTGAGATTTCCATGACAACCTACTTCACAAAGAAATACAAGGATTGCTATGGGGACATAGTCATGACAACTCAAAATATTCTTATCTGAACAGTTTATCCCAACCAGGTCGCTGTGTGTGCATCGTGTCACATAGGCTACGGTTATCAATACAAACAGCATGTGTGGCTTTGTCCACCCCCCCCACCCCCTTCAAACACACCACCCCCTCTGGCTGATTCATCTTCATCTTCATCAAGGCCAAACTATAGACGGACACTATACATTGCCTACCCCTACCATTCCCCTACACCTTTACCAACAACATCGGGAGAGCTACGCCAGACAAAAAGTGGGCTTAGAGAGACATTCTACCGCTTTGAGATCCAATAGGTGACGATGAATTCTTCAAGAAATGCAAGTTGATAGTTGAGAAATACATGCCAATAATACAAAGAGAGCATAAGAAATTACCAGGGAGTGATAACAACGTTCAACATTTCCATGAATTCGAGGTGTGTTCAGGTTTTCTGTGCTCGACTATACTGCCATTTAGATGCTGCAGGTAGTATAACATAAATTTATGGAAGGCATAGACACTAACTTTTTCTATACCACAGGTTATATGGGACTATGGCTACATTATTTAGCAGCTGAGCAGAAAACAGGGATGTCCATATGTCTACATGAAAAAGTAGGAAAGGTTCTTAGCATTCTATAACAACATATGAAACTGAAGTACATAAACGGTAAATTATGGCGGATTTGGGGCCACAGGAGAAACTATTAAAAGCCAAAAAGTAGGAAATCCTACTAAGTAGGAAATTTGACATCCCTGAGAAAAAAATATATTTGGGTATTAAAGATGTGAATTTCAAATTTTAAAACTTTCACTCTAAAGCAAAACTACATTCAATTCCGACAAACTGATATTAAATACTTTGCACTTCTTAGTTCCCTGCAGGTTTTCAAAAATGTGGAGGGTTGCTGAAATGTGGTTATTTTGGTTTGAAATTTCATCTTTCTTTGCAAAAATCTACAACCCCGCATGCTTTTGTAGCATATTTTGGCAACAGATGTTCAAAATTTTCAATTTCACATACTTCTAGCATTAAAAATGCAGAGCACTGTGAATGCAGATCAATTTAGTGCTGGTTTTCTGAAATACCCAATATCAACATATGGTAAACATGGTGACTGTTGGCCCACTGATATATCAGTGCATGGTATAGAAAGAGTTAAAGCAACTATTATCATAATGTAAAGTATTTTCTGAGTGAAACTTGTCCCTCACAAACTACAGACAACATACCTTTGCTTCTTCGTAATATGGGAGGAATAGTCTTGGTTTTAAGAAAGCACCACTTCTGGTCACTCCAGTCCAAGCCCCGATGGTGTGTAGCAAGGCGTCGTCATGGTTTGAGGCTGGTGGTTCGACAAGGCCACGCTTGACAGCATTTGCAAGGGTATCATTTGACGGTGGTAAAATGTGGTCAATGCGTATTAAGGGAAGCAACTCCGACAACAATTCACGGAGCTCTCCATCATTGAGGTCTCTTTTTTTAACACCTTTTTTAGTGACACTATGTGCCGTGTGAGAAAGAATGTTTGGTTCTGGGAAGGAAGGACAAAAATTATGAATAACGTATTCATATGAAAGATTCGACCATTCATGAATGTTAGCACTGCCCCGTCACAAGATACTGATACTATTAGCCTGTTATCAAATATTGTGGACAAGTGGGATATTTCCAGTAACAAGACCCAATTGAACATAGCAGTATAATAGTTTTGTGAAATAATGCTCAGTGTATACATCTATTCTAATCAATCCCATTGATATGATCAAAATCATCTTTCATATTAGTTCAAGATGTATCAGAATGTAAAAAGAAAGACAATTCATAAATCATGCATGTCCTTCCTTAGTCCTGAAATGTCTTCTATAGACTGTCAACACTTGTGCATGGTAAAAGAAAACAAAACATTCTTATATAAAAACAAAGTATCTATTATATATATACTCTTGATAAAAACTGCTGACCTCTTTCTTCTATTCTCTTTGAGAGCTGGTGTTCACCCCATTTGATGAGACAGCCTAGAACATCCTGTTCACTCGACTGAAAATAGAGAAATGCAAAATAAGAGTAATGAAATGTACAAAGGAGACTGGATGGAAATAACATAGCATCTGAAAATTTCTGATGATGAGTGTAAGAAATCACGGTTAAATATACATGTATTATTATGTAGGGTACACGTGAGTGTGTTGTGAATGAGATTTAGGAGATTGTGATTGTATACACTGAACCTATGCAAGTGTGTGTTGTAAGTGTGCATACGCAGGCCCATGGACATACTGTGTCATTAAATGTGTCTGAGATACTCTCTACGCATTTTGTGTAGAATGGTGTGGATCTCGTGTGTGCGTATTACGTCATGATGTGTACACCGCCATGATTTCATTTTTGTTTGTACCAGATGTGACTCGGAGAGAATGCTGTAGCAACAACTACAGCTGGGTCTACATCCGGACTTAAAATGAACAAAAGGTAACACACAGCTCTGATGAACGTGTACACATGACATAGCACAACACTGCATTTGTATCCACGGGATACATTGTTACAAACCTTCAACTGATCTTCTACCTTGTGTTGATGAAATTTTGTTGAACTTACCTGAGTTTTCATGTTTTACCCTCAGTTTTTCTTCCCCCTAATCCTTTTTTCCATTGTCATTTGGATATTCATTTGTGTTCTTCATTCAATTCTCTTCCACTTGATATATAATATCATGGGGTTCCAATCAAGAATAGAAACACAATATGTGAAAATGTGACGCATGGTTGGTTTGTAATTTTATGACGCATGTGAAATAATTATGTCCATGTGCAAAAACAGTTCTAGAGGGAATGAGCTAATACAATCAGAGGATTATGTCTTCTATAAATAAACCATTAAATAGTGTAGTATGTCCATCAAAATTCAAATCACGAACTTTTTAATCACAAGTGACAACAATCAGCCATTTATTTCACCCAGCTAAATTACTTCCAGTGTCCTGGTACGAGAGGTATAAGACAAGCATTGCAAAAACAAAGGGGAAAAATCATTTTTTCCCTCTACTATTTGAAATATGAAGCAAAGGACCATGAAACAATTATCAAATAATGAGAAAGAAGATATTTCTATCACGAGGTGATATTTTGTGAAACTGCTCTCTAATCAAGAATTATATATATAATGTATCTGTTTTAATTTCATTCATTTTTCATGATAAACAACACTAAAAAAATAAAAATACAATATTTCTGAGGCCAGAGTGGAACAGATTAAGAGAATTTACATTCATTTCAATCTTTTAGTTCACAGAGTCCCGTAACACTTACTAACAGTTTAAGTTTGTCAACTGAGGTTTCACTGTACCTATCTTTTCCCTCTAATATAATTTGACTGATGATCAGCTTGGCCTAGAAATGCATACCTGCAGATAATCTGATGATAACACCTCCATTAAGTACTCTTTGCTCAAATCCAGTAGGGCTGGTGTATGTGCAATCTGGAAAGTCAAAGGCAAAATTGATTGTGACACAGCTGAGATGGAAGCCCTCCAAATTGTAAACTCAAACCAATTTCGCTTCCTTTCAATGAAACAATAATAATATTCCTCAGACCTAAAATCCTTTGATTTGTCAGCAAGAAAAATACTTTATAAATTAATGTGAATGTTTGATACAAGCAAAATAACAGAAGTTTTGGCTTGTGAATGATGCAACGAGAAGGAATTTTATGAAATTTTTGGTGAAATTTAAAAATTTAAGAAGAAAAAACCCTAAGTTTCTGAAAATCATTTATGTACCTTCCAGTTCACAACAGGTGTGGTTAATGATCTGTGATATTAAATGTAATTTTGTGAGTAATCACTAGTGCCACCAACGATGAATGTTTTATGACAAATTTCTACACGAACCTGAAGAAATTCTTCTGTTAGGTAAGCCATTGCCTGACGATGGACCCACTTAGAGCCATGAGGTTCTGCACTCCAGTTCAACACACTTATCAAGGAATCAGCTGACAAGTTGTCCATAATGATGTCCTCACAACCTTTTTTTTTTTTTTTCAGACAAAAGAATGGCAGAACAATAAAATAAAGCTACACAACTATGGGTTAAGAATCAGTTATTAAGAGTCAATCCCTCTTTCAAAGTGTTATATTTTAATTATACAATATATCTGTATATAATATAAGTATTTTCCATGAAAAATAGCCCTTTTTAGAATGAATAACTTTTCCTCCTTAAGTTGGAACTGTGATTTCGCTTTCTGTGACCTTTTTTTTTTTTCACATGGCAATCTGACGTTTTTATTTCGTTTCTCATAATGTCTTTATCCATGAACTTTGAAGCGATAGAACATAGAGTATTTTCTAATGAATTTGTGAACATTAAAAATTTATTTTTCAATAGCAAGAACAAGGAATGACAAAACACACATATATCCATTTTTCATTGGCTAGAGATCAAGCAATAAAATTGTTTTTTTAGTTACCTTGCGATATCATCTGTGTGTCAAGGAACTGACCAATCTGATACAATTCCATTGCTTCATCAACAATAGTCATCTGACAACGCCCAGTGGAAACCATAGCTTGAATTTCACTCAGACTACACATACTGGGACTGCCTCTCAGCACACACCCCATATCAACAGTATCTTGATAAAGTGCTGTGAGTAAAACACGGGCATAACGACGTGGTATCACAGATTCATCAAGAATTATTTTTGAAGGTGTCCTCAATGTCCTCTCAGTCAATTCTTCACCAGACTTTGCTCTCCGGTTTATCAGGTTCCGAAAAAAAGGTGACCTGGATGCTATGATTGCCCTATGGCATGGAAATTCAAATCTAGATGTCTTATGTGCATGGGCACTTTGTGTCATGCACTGACACGTCCCGCTGATGTGTTGACAAGATGAAGGGTCTGCAACCTCAGAGTCCAAAGAGAAAACAAGCACTGCATCACTGAGCTCTCCGCTGTCCAACAACTGCTTCATGTCATGCTCCAGCTCATTGGGAACACCAAATTCTCTTGCTAGTTGGCCAAGTAGTTCACTGTTATCTAAGCCTTCCTGGACCAAATCATCCGAATACAAGTACCTGAGAAGTGCAGAGAAAAGCCCAGCATCCACACCTGGCGTTTTCAGTCTAACATGAACCTGGGCTCCGTATTCTGGATGTTGAGATAATAATTTCTTAAAGTAAGGACTCCTTGCTGAAAGAATGGCCCGATGCACAGGAAAGCAGTTATTCTTAAATATGAGATCAACATCTGTACAGAATTTACAGTCGTAAAGACGAGAGAGGTCATATCGTAAAGAATGTGCTGATGGTCTTGCTAAACTGGCAGCCAAAGATAATTCTTTTACAGCTGCTGTGGCCTCATATTCCTGGACAAGACCTCTAATGTCTTCAATTGGCCAAGATGTCAACAATTCACGCACTGCTTTAGCATGATCATAAGACTTGCTCTGTCGCCGCACACGTACGAGCTTCTTGCGGAGAGTAGCAAATTTCGACCCTCCCTTTTTACGTTTCTCTTTTCCACCAGATTCACTCTCATTTAATGCATAGGCATAAGACAAGCGTGCAAAGGTTGAACGAGATGCTGCTTGAATTCTGTCAGGCACAGAAGCGTGTGCTCCCATCATTCAGTGTTGTGGAGAATTCATCAAGCCAAAGGACATCTGAGACAGAAGAAATAATAATAAATAATAATTTGAAAAAAAAAATAATAATAATAAGAGAGATTTTGAAATGGTTTTTCATTCTTGATGTAGATATTATATATTTAATTCCAGAATGAATAACAAACAAGTACAGCGTGGTACTAAATCTAAAACAAAATTATAAACATTATAAGTCAGTACTGAATCACCTGATACTGCTCAAAACAACAATCGGAGTTTGAATGAAAATTAGATAATTTCAATCTTATTTTTCAAAATATTTTTCTGAAAGAGTGGTCATTTTACAAAGTGTGGCAATTTAATTCTATAGATCTAACAAAAAATGTGAAAACAAAAAAATCATTTGAGTGTGGAAGTTTTGATGTAAACTCGCAGACATTTTAACCCTTTCTCAATATATGATCTAATATAAATTATAAAGTGCATAAATCTAAGATAACTCCATTTCAACAGATATTCTGGCGGCTACACAAGTGCTAATTTCCTTTTTTGTAAATTAGCCCACCATTGTCTTAATCAGTCCTGACATCAATGCTGCAAAGGTGGTTTTGAAAACAAATTTATAACAGAAACAGAAAACTTTCCTCTTCTGAGAATCAATACCCTACTTATTTTAATTCCCTACTCCTCATGCTTTCCAGTATAGATCTACTATCTATGGAATATTCGATTAAAACATTAAGATTGTTTTGTTTCTAGGAGAATGTCGATTTAAAGGCATCACCTTATAAATAATTTGTATTTTTAGGTGTTGAAAAACGCTTACAATGGTCTCTGCTTAAGAACTCGGTCTGCCTAAGAACCTGCCCCTACTGCAAAGCAGAATTTTGTCTTTATAATTTACTCCTCTAAGATTAAGTAAGAACCCACTTCCCCCCCCCCCAAAAAAAATCCCCCTATGAGCCTGGTGTTAGACCAGGACACAAGAGTACTTATGGTGTAATTTCTCATCATAATTCATATTATTATCCATGAGAGATAGATCTAGATCTAGATGCACAGAGTCAGGCCTGAGATTTAGCAAGCCAGGCTAAGGAGCCAGCCGGGCTCCTAACCTGGGAAGTTGAGGTTGCCAGAAA
>JBCAUA010000013.1:4188766-4221244 GCA_038406235.1 Peronia verruculata | reverse complement strand
TTCGAGGGGCGCCCCCCCCCCCCCCCCCCCCCCTAAAGGCAAAATGTCATAGAAATGATGGAGAGAACGGTAGAATGTGAAACAATTATGTTTTGAGTTTGAAAGCCTGATATATAAGCTTTTTTTGAATATTTTTCTCATTGAAAATACTTTAAGTATGGTTTTCTCAAAATGGCGCTTTTTCAACACAAATATGCGATCTACTTTTTTATTCTGCACCAGTTATGAAATTTGGCATCAAAACAGAACAAAAGAATACAATAAAAGTGTTGTTGATTTTTTTATATCATTTATAAGTTTTTGACAAATTTGAGATTTTGGACTCAAATTTTTAAAAAATCTGTACCTTTCTTTCTTAACATGTCAAATTAAAAACCTGTGGAAAATAAACAAAGGACTTCATCAAAAATCTGGTCTGACAAAATTTAGATGTGTAACTGAAAACTTTCACAAAATTTCAAACAAATCAGTTGAAAAATAAAAAAGCCTATCAATTGCAATGATTTGCATTATCATGTGACAAAATCCAAGATTGCAGATGTTGCTATGGCAACCAGGAGTGTTTTCAGATATTTTTTAGTTTGAGCATACCAAAACCGATGGATATGAATGGCATCATCTCCCCCCAGCAGTTTCCAAAATAACTCCCAGGACCCAGCCTCCTCCCTCCTCTCCTTCTCTGGCAGAGAAAATTTTATGCAATATGATATTGAAAAATGTTATGAGAGGTCTCTACTCCTTGTACAGCATGTTGGAACATTCTAGTACAAGAGAAAATATTTTTATTGGGTACTTGTGCAATTCTTGTACATAATATCTGCAGTGCACATGATATTGCGTTTAAGAATTATCTGAGCTGAATTCCCTCAGATATACAGGGTGTCTGTAATGTTATTATTATACACTTATTGGAAATAAAGATAGATCATAGTTAGACTAAACATTTTCTGAAAATATATAAATACAGATACAGTACGTATGTGTCACATCAGAAAATATTTTAACAATATAGGCAATCAATTTCATGTACTGCAGTTATGAGTTATGCTAAATGTTCAATTTTTAAGCCATCGGTTGTTTTGACTGAGTTTATTTCACAAGGTGTGTTCAGCTTCACTGTACAGCAACTTCTGGTCATATTGCCTGACAGAGATAGAGAATGGTAATGTTTCAGACTTCAGTCATGGTGAACTCTTCATTTATCTGTCATATTGGTCCATTTGGGGTACAAAATCATCTTTGTCCTCCTAAATAAGTCATTATACTGTTATTTGTAAGAGCCTGACTTGATCTTCATAACTAAGACAAAAACCACAGTCAGACACACAGTACCGGTACTATGGATGTAAATCAAAGAGCAGCAATCATCCTTTTGTGAAACTGGTTTCCTGGTTCTCCCCACATTCATATCAGCTCTTCTTTCATTCTGGGTGAGCACAATTGTTGATACACAGTGAAATCATCATATGAAACATTAAAAACATTGTTTAATAATCAGAAAGTCAAATCAGTTGGGTTGCCATTCACGCTATGCATTGAATTCTTTTTATTTCATCATACATAACTCAATTTATCTAACATGTCCTCAGGCACACACAACTTTCCATGACTGGTGGATGATGATGACTAGCCAAAGGGAACTTTTGATGTAATGATTTTTTAGCCCACATTGTGTTGTTACACACTGCAAAAAATATGGCACAGTAAATTTTTCTAATCACTGTCCACTGGTTACTCACAAATGCAAAGAGATTTCAAGACAATCAGATTGCTTTTGGCATCCACATTAAGGTTTTGAAGCTGTTTTATAGGATGTCTGTCCTCCCTTCTGTAGATTGTTTCCCCACACATATGGGGCTCATCTTTGTGCACAAAATTTACAAGGCAGGATAATGGATAAGAGAAGACTGACCTCTCTAACCTGCAGTGACATACATACATCATGTATAGATCTCAGATTCCACTAAAGATGAAAAAAGGGTGATTTTAAACTATCCTGTACTCTTCTTGAATTTTAAGAAATTAGACTGAAGCACAGATTAGAAAGATAAAAATGGAATTAAACAATCCCAAACTGAATTTTAATCTTGACAGAAAACATTGGATTTTGATTTCTTCTTTTCATACATGCTGCACTTAAGACACAAAAACTAAACAGTAATAGTTTGATATGAAGCTATGTGTCCTAATATTGAGAATGACATGTAAATCTGCTGAACACCAACCATTCTCTCTCTCATTCACACACCCATTTATAATGTTACATATCTTTATTTAAATCATTTACTCTTCCTCAAGAGCAAAGTTGCAGTTGTTCTGATATGTACAGACATGTCCACAAACACAGAAGCATGAGACTGACACACACAAATGCTTGACAATTTTAAGTTGTGCTGATCTGATGGACGACCTGTACAAAATTCTGTCCAAAACTTGCACAGGTCAGGAGCAATCACAGGCTTAATCATCATAAGAACATGACATTGATACTAGCATATAAGTCATTATTCTGGGGGGGAGGGGAAGGGACATAATTGTAATTGTAATACACAAAGAAGTGGTTGCTTGACCTAACATACATCAGTAATATACCATACATAATGAACTTATGAGCAATCACAGGCCAGAAAAGGAAAGGGATACTCAGTACATAACGTTCTTAAAGAACCATCTCAGTAATCACTCAATCATTCAACCAATTTTCATCCTCTAGGACAGGGATTCTGTACTGAAATTTCCCTATGAGAATAACATTGAAGTATTACAAACATGAATAAGAATCAGTTGAGAGAGTCACTGTTTCCTCTAATGCAGAGAGCTGCATACTTAGAGAACGTATACTATACATGTTATGTACAAGAGTGCAAATGACATAAGTATTACAGTAAGATCAAAATCTTTTCTAGGTGGACACAAACCTGTCAGTATGCATTGAAAAGTTTGCTGAAAAAATTAGACATGCCATGGAGGCAACAGATAGAGAGAAGGTTTAATCAAACACAAACATGAAGAAAAAAAAAGCCCCAAACGTTACAAAACCATTCACTGACAAAATCAGACCATCTGTGATCACTTATGAGTTGATAGAAAAGAACTCAGTCAAAGATATTCGAACAATATGCTAAATCACCTCAGCTGTAATTTATAAGAATATGAATAGAATGTATAATGTCTTTCAAGACTTGATTTTCACAAAATTAGCTAACTCAACGTGAAACTGGTTCTCAGCTGTGATATTCCATCAAGTTTGGAGTCTCTAGTCCTGATCTCCTTTTTCTGAACATGAAATCAAGAAGCCTTTGCACATTACATATAACGTGAACAAGAGTTGCCACACTCTGGATAGACTCATGCAGTCACTAACTAAGTATGAAGATTTGATCAAGAAAAGGAACAAACATATTCATAAACACACAAAGAAAAGTTTCAGATTTCACTGTGTGATTTCACAGCTATTTGCCATTCATTTCCTACAAAGACAGTTATTTCTTTTTGTAAGAAAAGTTGGACTAAAGGAGGTATAGAACAAGGAAATCTGTGTATTTGCCCCAAAGCTTAGGAGATCTTTACATATGTTGTAAAAGGAAATTACCTACCATATACCTGGACTTTGAGAATAAATACTGTGTGAATTCAAAAATGAGTTTGCTAAAAATATCACCACATGGATCTACAAGAAGACGATACGACATAAAACAATCACCACGCTCCGGTTTTGGCCGCTTTTTGAGAGCATCACATTGTGATTAACTATCTGGCACTCCACTTTCCCAATGCCAAACACATCATTCAGCTATACCTTCATGCACACTATGCCATGTGTCATAAGCCTACAAAAAATAATCATAATAAAAATAAGACCCAAATGGGCTGAACAATTTGACAATCTAGGTTGTCAGTTTTCAACTCAGTCATTGTTTATGTTTGTTCGTTTCAATGTACTGGCTAAGTACCCGTTGACAGCCGTTGTTTTGTAGCTCAAGACATTTCTCTGAAATGAGTAATTACTCTAGCTATGAACTTTTAATGAAAAACAACAGTATCAGAAATTTTGGGGCCAAAACTACCTATAATTCATTTTTTGAAAGCTATGTGCTGCTTACTTGAGTGTGCAGAGTTCCTGAGGCTATTGCAATTTGAAGATATGGAACATCTGACCTGATATGTCCTTTGTTGTAAACATTGACATTGCATCTGGTCATTCTCAGTTAACAGACAGAAAAATAACTTGGAGCTATTACAGCACTATGATACATGGAGTCTGACTATGATGATGATTTTATATGTTTTCATTATTGCCCTGACAAAGAGTCAAGTTGACTCGAATATTTGGCAGAGATTTGACCATCACAATGAAGTTATAGATTTCTGTGTTTTTGTTTTTCTTGAATTGTTTTGCTAGTTGCCGGTCTGACAGTTCTGTTATAGTTTTATAAAATGATGATGATGATGATGATGATTGGTGTTGTTGTTGTTGTTATTTTTGACAAACCAATCAACCCATTAGGTACATCTGTTCTCATACCAATGCAAGCGTCACCATTACAATGAGATAGTTTTTCTTGGACTAATACATAAGTTCAGGTGTAGACTTAAAATATATTCAATCTATATATATTTTTTTCATTATCTATAAGTATTACCATATGTAATGTTAACTATCAATGACTGTGTGTGGGCAATCTAATAAATCAAGTAAAACAAAGAAAAAAAGATTACAATTCATACAAGTTTGATAAACAATAACGAGCCTACCTTGTATCTCTGGTCCATTTCTATCACTACCACTTCCTTTTATAATTTGTCGTTTAACTGTGAGTTGGGCCTCAAAGAACTTCGATGATACATACAAAGTTGATTAAACAAAAATTGTGAAAACATGGCAGCTACACATATATGCTTTAAATCCTGAAATAATTCACAGCAGCATGGATTTCACATGGCTTGGAGTAACTAAAATAACAGAGTCAAGAGAATGCTCACAATACTGTAAGGTCAACATCCCAACAGCTGATTAGGGAATTATAAATGCACACTTCTTTTTATTTCTACAACCAAGTAATCCATTCGCATACATTTTCTCTTTTGTCATAAACATAAACATCACTATAATGGGTAATGAGAGTTCAGCATTATTCATTGCAAAAATTGTTCTGTTCTATCAGGAAAATAAACTGTCCCATTAACTAAATTTCATTACCTTGTTTCTCATCTACATGCTAATCTCCTAAGCTATGGCAAAAAGAAAATAATTATTGTGATGTAAACATTAAAAAATTGTATTGTATTAAAAATCAAAAGGCTGCAGCTTTGCCTTTTAGATTAAATCCTTTCAGAAACTCTATCTTAAGTAATATTTACCCGCAAACCCTGTAAAAATAGGCGTACTGGAAAGGATATATTGTGTGTCTTAACATTTGACTGTACAAGTGGAAACAAACTGATGTATGTTTGGTTATAGCCTCACAACAGAATAGGAAAAAGGAACGCAACCGGTGGATCACGGCTGGTAACAATCAGATGCTAAGTATGAAGAATAATATTGTCTATTGACCAGTGGCTTAGTTAAATGAATAAGTCGCAACAGAAAAAAACGATATTTGTGAAAGATGACCGGCACCTTGATCACATTCTCCTAATAATTAAGATTCTTCTCACCTTTTAACATAACTATTCTGTCATATAATTCCTTCAAATTCAAATTCTATGAAGAAGTTTATAAGTTAAAAGTTCAAAATAAACTATCACACAGGAATATTGTCAACATTTAACAAAGGACATATCCAACAATAGCTTTTTCACAGAAAATAACTGAAACTTACTTGTCGAAGTTGAGGAAACTCAAAAGACAAAGAGCACTAATATACTGATCGATTTACTAAGATCTTAAAGTGGTAAATTCCTTTTCTTGTTCTTCCTTTGTCATACACATGGTTGCTAACGCCAGGTGGTAAGAGGAGAAAATTGAATTAGACAGCTACATAATTATCTGGAAATATTCAAAAGTATGTTGTCTTTGTCCAAACGACTTCCAGGAAGAGTTATAATCAACTGGTGGGCGCTCTGTCTTGCTCAGGACATGAATCAAATTGTCAGGAAGGCAAATCACTATTATCAAAGAAATTGTCACATATGGTGTGTACAAAGTATCCCTTCCTTGTCTTAACAATAGGCCATGACAAAATGCACACCAAGTATAATCGTTGTCATTACCAGTATAGTTAAACAATGTCCAAGGTAGTGATGGTAGTGATGATATCATGACTGAAAGAACAAAAAATCTAGTGACAAAGACATCATAGTATATGTACAATAAAATGGAAACATAGCAGCATCAGCAGCAAACTTTACAGCATCGGTGGCAATGAACATCTCCCCTTGTGCACACCACCTCTTGATTCAAACCACAAAATTAATAAATATCTCAAGGTGTAGGTCTACGTTTTATTGATTGGTGCAGTTTTCAGTGCAGGCTACAGGGTAATCCATAAATCCCTACCCACCATACATCTATCTCATTCTAATGATGAATTGAAGGCAGCTGTAATTGTGGCATGTGGAACAATAATCCCTGTTATGTTGAACGAAATGTTTCACAGAACATGGCCTTGCATATTATGCAGCGAGAGTAATAGAGCACACAGATATGCTGGATACATAAGATATATGGACAGGGAGGGACTTACGGGCTACTCTGTTCATACATTGTGTCATTGGAGCATCCTCTAAATATGTCACTTTCTGATCTGATACTCACTATTGTCTCTTTCCATGCATTTACAGTAATATCATCTACATTTCCAAAACATACTTGTATTTGCTTCGCATATTTTTGGCAGATGGTTTTGGCTAACCCAAATTCCTTTCCAGTTCCACCATACTCAAACGATAAGAATCTGTCCATTGGGCAACAGTATGAACTGGAAAGCCCAGGGTTGTTAGTTTGTTGTTTTATTTTTTTTCCCCCCTTTTTCTCTACAATCAATGTGATTTCACAATACAATTTAATACCATTTCATTTTGGCCCTTAGAGTAGTAAACTGATTACTACCTACTGCAAGACTCCTACATCACCCTTTATTAATAAAACAAAAAAGCAAGAAATGTGTTTGTTTTCACTTTGTTACCTTTTTGTTGCTTTTGCATGCATTTGTGTTTTGTCAACAAAACTTTTCACTGTCAAGAATTGTTTTTCTGTAAATGTATATCAAAATGTGTAACATCTCCAGTTCACTTCACATAAAAGAAACAACTAGACAGAAGTTTTGAATAAGATGAGGTCAAATTGTCGGGAAGCAGAGGGAGATTTTACCCTTTATACTTCTAAAATCTACACTGTTTTGTATTTATTCAAGAGACTAACTGAAGGATGAAAAGTGATGGCTGCAGTACCATGTTCTGACAGATGCTATTTCCTTTTAAGATTCTTGGAAACAATTCTGTTAGCTGTGGATGATGGTAACATCAAGTACTGTTTACATATTCATATCATTTTCAGAGAAACTCTAGTGCAGTTAAAGGAACTGCTTATGGGCTGCCATAAGAACCACAGTCAAGAAGCATATGAAAAGTTGGATGCATGACATTGACGTCAGAAATGAAAAATGATAAATTTACAGTGAACTTATTTTGTGTTTTATGGGTTTTTGTTGCTTAGTTTTGTTTTTTTGTTTTTTTTTCATTTCATTAGTGACAAATTTAATTCTCAGGTAAGAAGCATAATATACAAAAATTTCTTCCTTTGCCAAATGAAAAATGTTATTCCATTCAGAACATTTGCTATCAATTGTTCTTTAAAACAATGAAAAAGATACTTTCACAAATTGAAAAAAAAAAAGAAATATCTAAAATACCTACACCCACAAAAACAAAAAAAAAGCATTCTCTTGAAACCTCTTTTGATCATACACCAGACTGAGAAATTGTGGCAATTGATAAGTATGGAGTCAGACTATGGCCCATGATTTCTGTGGCACAAAAACAAGTTTCCTTTGCTGAAGAATGCAATTGGGAGATCATAGGGATGACTATGTTTGTGCAGGGTCCACTCCACTGGTCCTTTCATGTATCACTGGCTGTATATAAATTTATCATATAAACTGAGCCAGTTCTTAAAATTTCACAGTAATTTGCGCAACAATAAATAGAGAGCTAAATATCAACAGATTTGTTTTCTTTGATAAATAAACAAAACTTTCACTCTTTCTGTTATGACATTTTGCCTTTCAATGCCAAAAAGGCATCAACATATGTCATTCAATGAATTCAAAGTGTAGGCAATCATTGAACTGATTTTAAAATTCAGATAAGATGGAAAACTGTAATGGATAAATGATTTGAGCAGGAAATGTTGAACTCACCCACTGCTCAGTGTTTTTGTTTTCAGTATCCATCCTAAATCCAGAATGTGGATACACACTGTGATCTGTTCATGCAGCTTTAACTCTGGAAATATGTCATCTCAGTTATTATTGTCAGTGACATGTTGCTCATATCCACTAGTATAAACATGATACATATAAGTGTGACTGTCAACATGTTTGCTTCCCATTCTGAGAACAGTAAAAGATGTTTCAAACATAATTATCTTTCAAAAGTTCAGATTAAAATGTTAAGATTTTCTATCATATCCTTGACATTGATATTTCTGCATTTATACAAAACTCTTAACTGATTTGGATTAAAGTTCAACAGTAGGGTCAACAAATGATGGACACATATAGGCAACTGTACAAAATGTGCGGAATGATCATTCTCTTATTTCACTATGCAACTGAAATTTGAAGAATAGATTTGAAGGTCTTGAAAAGAATTATCAAGTATAATTCATATTCTGAAACTTAAACTTGTCAATGTTTTATGAGATATCAAATAAAGACTTGTTTCACATGGAAAACGTCTATCTGAATTTAACAAAATCATTTGTCACAAGTTCCAGAAACTAGTCCTGTACATCACCACTATAGAAGAAGAAAAATTTGGTTTGGCATAGCACCAAATATTATGCTATACTTGGCATGATTTGGCAGCTATTATTTTACACATGAGATTTACCAATTTCAAAACATTTACAAGTAAAAGTTTGAAAAAGACAAAATGTTGAAAAACTTTACATCGTAGCCATTCATATGCAATACTACTCTACACATAAACAGCAATCACTAAGAATTTAATCTCCAGACTTCTACAATGGTTTTTAACATTTTTCTGAAAAAACATTGTCTTGTATCAATAACAAAGAAATATTTACTATTGTCCATTTCAGTATGAATGCCTGTTCAGTTCCACCCTCATTCCCTGAAAATTTGTTGTCTTCATTGCAGATGTATTTATTTTCCCTAAGTAAACAATGGCTAGAGAATAATGCAGTGTTTCTAGGAGAGGCATGAATACTGATATAGTTTTGTTCAAACCTTCAAAATATGATTACAATCTTCAGTTCCAACTGTGCGATTCTTTCCGCCTATAAAATGGGTTCAGCATCAAACCTGTCAGATTCTGTCTGGCTCACTGAGAATATAGGTGGTGTTGTTTGGTCAGGAAGACTGATATCTCAGGCAAACTTGAACCTTAGAGGCAAACAGTGACAGGGAATGGGATACTTGATCCAGACATAACTAATCATAGACTAAGTTGTCAAATATCTTATTGCAACACCAGCATTCTCTCCCTTGAACCAGGAGAATGGCTGAACTTATCCTCTAACTGTCGAGTGACAAAATATGTATATAAGGGTCAATAATTTATCTGGCCATTTTCTGTTGTCAAAAAGATAGCCCTTTCATCCATAAATCCAACTACAGAGTGACCAAAAAGACAAAATTATACAGTTCAAAATCAAAATATCCAGTTATTGACCTCAGTCCCAGTGGTACTTTGAACATGATGTGGTGAGTTTAAATCTACTCAGCGAACCAGAACTGACAGAAGAATAGAGCATGATGCTGTTTTAAAGCAAATGTGCAGATGTGAAAGCTACTGTCACATATGTGAAATCTATACATAAGTCCAGAGGAATGGAATAAAATATTAGAAATGCAAGATTATAATCAACTTTCAAAGTTTTTGTTGATGAAACTTCAATATGATGCATAAACTGAATAAGCAGACAGAAGTAAGGGGTCACTTTGGCATCATAGTTGTCAGTCACTATCACAAAGAAAAAAAAAAAATGCTACAGAATTTCTCCGTAGGACATTGCAGAATTCTAGTTTGTCTGGGATTTGTTGTTGTTTTTTTATTTTACATGATTTTGAGAGGAGACTTACACAGCTAAAACAAACAAAGTAAAAGATAATGAATTTCGGTCAAGGACGTATTACACCAACTAGTGAAGTGACAGGCAGCAAACTGTTTGACTTGCTGATCAAAAATCTCCTATGATATGGTACTAAGAAGGACTATCTCCATGAAGCCAGTTCTATACCAATGACCTGGGATAAATTTATGGAGAATGACAAATTTAAATATACCCTGCACAAAATGTTTATGAGGGCGATTGTTGACAGGCCATTCTTTCACAAATAATCAAAGTGTATAGGCAGCAAGAAGAAACTGCAGTTTGGACTTGATATTTATGTTCCTGTGCATGTTCCATAGTTATAAAAAGTCTAAATGTGCCCAGAAACTACTGGAGTGTAAGAATTTCTGTGTTGATATTGATATTCACTTTGAAGAAATAAACTGCTCATGCACTCAGGTAATTTATCAACTACCTCACTGCTAACAGCAGTATGAGACACGTCCAGGAATGTTCTCTCTTGTGAGGGAAAATGTACGTGATTTGTTCATTGTCAGCCCACCACCAATCTCCCCTTGTTCAATTTGTGCCGATGTTCCAACCATTGACCTGTGTTTTGCATCTACATGGAGAATCTTTTGACAGGCGCCACAAAAGATGATGACTGGCAGATGACCCAGTGATCAGAGCTTATCTCAAGCATATAATCTGTTTGTTCATGTAAAAAATAGTTTCATTGGACAACATAAGATGCCTCTGGTTGCTTGTGAGAAAGTGGGAGTATGAATGCCGATTGGCTCACACACCATGGGCATGACAAAGCATGGGTGGGGGGCTGGCAATGGCCAGACTGAAGGAGACAGATCGTATCACTGGTGGTTAGCACAGGATTGAATAACTAGTGTAGCAATGAAGCTGTTAAGCAAAACATGTTAGTAAACTATGGATGTTTGGAAGAAAATTCCAATGTGAGTTTGATAAACAAATCTTGAACCAGATCAGCCACTTCTAGAATTTAAGAAATATGACAACAGATCTAAATATGGGACAGAGGACATCTTTTTTTTTTGGTTACCCTGTAATTCAAAGACATGTATACAAGTATTCTAATTCATACAGCCTGAAGGTTTTCCCCTCCAGAGATCAACATCTTGTCATGGTATTCCTGTAGAATTAAGCATCCTTGACAATATCTAGATTGGTCACCACAGGACTTTGTGTGTCCACCACCAATGGGAAATGTAGCACACACCACTGTTCTCAGGGAAAAAAAATCAGCTGGGCAGCCACAAATATGAAACCTCCTCATTCACTCTGTCGCTGTTGCAGAATCATAGGATGCTGGTCCCGAACTTTGTCAATGCGGGATGTGCCTGGCTTGCTGCAGCTTTTTCCACATAAGATAACCCGATGTCTTTGTGGTAGACAGAAGGAGATTCGGAGGGGATATAGGTTATCATTTCAGAACCACATTGTATATATTTGTATCAATATACCAATGTGGGCCTCACCCAAATTTCCTACTACACCTTTCTAATTTCCAGTCGTTTTTTGCTCTGAAAATTTTGGAAAGAAAAAAAGAAAGAGAAAGAAGCAAAGGTGTACGTTAGTCAATTTCCACAAGTTTTGATATAAATAACTCAGAACCGTAGTCATTGCAAGTTAAAATATCCTTGTTTCTTTTTCAGAAAAAAGGTATGAAATTTTCATCTAAATTTCCAAACTTTGGTATCACTGTAAATGATACCATAAGTGGACTTTGCTTTATGTTTGTGTCCCTAGGATCTCCATAAATATGCCATGCTAATGCACTACGCTCTCACATGCTGCATTTGATAGAACTACAATACCCAGAACTAATGTGATCTTATACTCATTCACAAACACCAAACCTATCTCGTGTATTCTGTTCCTCAAAGAGGTATCTCTATCATAAACCAAGTTGCATCGAACATGCAAAGTGATGAATAGCCTTTTCATAATTATTTAAACTGTCTAAAGGTGATTATCATGTCGCTACTATCTCTGTGTTCCTCCAAGACACATGATTGTCATATTCTCACTGTTAAGTGTCGGCTCAGAGAAAAAATGAGAAATGAGCACCACATATTTTTAAACTCTAAATTGCAAATGAGAAGGCTGTTCTGCACTGTTAGTACATTACTCATGGCACACATAAATAGCTACTCAGCTACATTGGGAGATTTGCAAAGCTGATTGTTAATGAACAAGATTAAGATCTGGACCTTGATTTGACTTCCATAAGACAGCAGCAGGTGATGAAGGAATATAGAATCAAACCAGATACATGTATGAATATGCAATGATTTCACTTTTGATCCATCCCCTATCCATTGCTCATCTTATCAGAAGCCTGAAGCATTTTTTTTTTTTTTTTGAAATGGGAAATAAACACAGACACAAACTGAGTAACTGAACTACACAAACTTACATTCATTTATATCATAGAACTCTGATTTAGGTATTATTGACAGATATTTCTAATGAATGTCTGAGTCCAACATTTCATGTATCCGCTACTTCTGAAAGATTTTGTACAATCTTAGACAGAGCAGATTGGAGAAAATATAACTGAGCAAACTGTGCATGGCTGAGAAGATTTAATCTTTCCCTGGGCCTTGTACAATTTGATAATTGTAACTTGGTTCTTCAAAATTGTGTCAGTATAGACAAACTGTTTAACCCATAATAATCCTGCACTCCTTTTCTTATGTACTGTAAAGTAAGTGTTGGACATAAATCTGACAAATGAGATGAAATCATGTACTTGGTATTCTTTTTTCTTTTCTATTGGTGGAAAAGTGTTTATTCTTCAATAAATAGAAGACAAAATATTGGAAGTAAAGATGACCAGGGATGGGGGTTGAACTGCTACTGCCGCTCAATTCAGTTAAAAAATGACAGATCACATTTGACAATTCTTATTTAACTCAATATATTTCAGCAAATTTAACTCTGAAATACATTTCAAATGGACATAGGAAGGGTCCGTGTGAAACAACACTTGCTTTAAAACTTCAGTCACTATTTAAAAAATGCTGATTTCTCCGGTCATCTCAGTTTGACAAACACTTGATTTTATTGGATAGCCTTTCAAATATATATTCAACTAAGAAAAGACTGGAACTTTCCCATATGACAGATGTTTACTATGACATAAATCATGTCGTAACAGAATACAGTATATTATTATATCAAATCCCCAGATCCGTCTGTCACATGAAACACAAGTTCTGCCACAAAAGGCCATCCATTCTGGGTTATCAGAAATTGAAAGACGAAAAGATTAAATCTCCACATGCCAGTGTTACTCCTTTGTAAATTTCTATTTTATCCTGGGGTCTGGCAGAACTTTTCATCATGTAACAATGATCATCCAATAAATGTGAGCCCATGGTGGTCTAAACTTCCACTAGCATAAAAATGGGGATAATTGTGGTGGTGCCGGTAAGTTAGAGATAAATATAACAAAGATCATAGGAAACTGTAGATATTTTCTCTCAGAAAACAGAAAGCAGCACAAAAAATGCCACAAGAAATTTTTCCTAACTCCTGAAATATTACACAAGATTGACAAAGATTATAAAAACACATACAAAAAATCCTGCAGGGCTAAAAAAAAAAAAAAAGCAATTCATCTTGGTTTGCCAACTCAAATCTTCTAATGAAGGATATAAGTCACAAACATATATCATGAGGTACATCAATATTGTCCAGACAGTGTATGGGATCTAGAGGTGGCAATTATATTTGACAGCACAAGATGACAATGAACGAAATGAAATGCATAAATGTGTGTGCAATTTGGCAAGTCAGAGTGCATTGCTAATTTGCAGTGAGGAAGGGCAGGAAGGGGATGAGGGTGCCTATATGGAGAGTCATACAAAGAGTACTAAGCAAAAATTGAAAACAAAGGTTTTCATTTTTTTTTTTTTTTTTGATTTTTTTTTTTTTTTTTAATTTCCATTTGGCACCTTAAGCAAGGATACTGAATGAAATATTCTGAGAGATTTATAATTCGAATGCCCCTTCTGAGTTTCCATGTTCAAAATGCTATCCCTCATTGTGTTGTGTATTGTCCATCTGCCCAGGAAAATGATGCCATTCAATTCAGTCCAGGACTAAGTCACAACTTTAGACAAAGGAAGTAACACACAGTTGGACGAGCAGTCCAATCTTATTTTCAAAAACTTTATTTCGAAGTTCCATATTCAACATCAGTATTATAACTCAGTTATCTAGCAATTACCATCAATTCGAATTACATGTTTATGAGAAAGGAACAGCATTTTTTTTTTTTTGTTGTTGTTTTTTTTTTTTTGGTCAAGATATAAATAATACACAGCAGAGTATATGATGATAATATCGAAAGAAATCAAAAAGTTAAAAAAAAAATAAAGAAACAAACAAACAAACAAACAAAATTTGTACTGAACTGAAAACAGATTAAAGCCAACAAATTAAGTGAACTTGTAATATTATTAAAGAAACAAAATGGGGAAAAAAAGAGCAAAAGTATTATCTAAAGGATTATACTCAAATGAACACACAAAAATTGGAAGTATTTCCTGCCTTAGGCCCAGCAAAAAAAAAAAAACAGGAAGAAAGAAACAAAACACAAGCTAAATCAACATGGACTGAGATGAGAGAAAACTACACTGGACAAAGAGGCGGGAGTATGAACAGGCAGTGCAAACAGGGGCCAATTCAGTGCAAATGGTAGGGTTAGTGCAATCAGGTTCCTCCGATGCTTAAACTTGGCAACTTCGGAATTATTGATCTTGTGAGCTGGAGAAAACCAAAAATGATTGACATTTTGATAGTATCAATAAGAATTGGAAGCATGGGCATGATCTGTCAAATATTATAAATTTTGCATGTGAGACTGTCAGGATACCGTAAGAGAGGAGATCTATCTGACAATATCAGATCTAAAAGTTTTTTTTATTTTTGTAGCATAATAATTACCGAAAGATTTTCATTACATTACTATTTCTTTCCATGCACGATATCAAATTCTTATCATAAAATGACCTAAAAAACAAGGTAACACTGCCGGCATATTTTCTCCATCCTGTCTGACAGCTGACAAGGAATAAGAAAAGAATCAAAATTTCAAAAGTTTCTGCCACTGCTTCCAATTGTGTTCTCCGTGGCTCAATCCAATCAACTTACAATCAGAGAGTATTATGAACCATAGATATATGTCTATGTGTATATATATATGTGTACATATGTGGTTCATAATAATGTACAAACACACTGTATAATATTTAGAACGACGGAGACTGATATAGATATACATTTGTTCTCCAACACATTTCACTTAGCAAAAAAAATCAGATCACAAAGTTTATAATGTACAAGAAATTATCACACCTCTATTCTAAGTGCATTTGGCTGGTCCATGAAATAATTATGATAGAAAACAACTGGTTCATTCCAAGTTTAAGCACAAAGACATATTATGGGGCGGACATACTCAAAGCTCATGCGTGATATTTCTACGATGGCTTTCACAGGTATGCCATGCAATTCTGGCAGGTTGCTAACAAATGAAGTATGACAGAATACAGGATAAGTCTCCACAGATGCACTGAAAGTAATGAATCATGAGAGGTGCTAGATAAAAAAGTGGCACTAAAAATGAAAGTAAACAAATCTGAACAATGAGGACACAATGCACTGTTGTACAATGCTCTATGTATGCACAGGACATTCGGCCATGCATGACAGATCACAATGATTATTTTGTGCTGTATTAATCAGAGTCAAAAAGAATGACAAAAAATTAACATTTCACATAAACCAATGAATATCACAAAGCCATAGTATCATTATGACAAAGGGAAAAGTCAACCCACTGTCTGCAATATTATGAAAAATGCTCAGACTTAATGAAAATTACCCGTATGCAAAATTAACAATTATAATCATGCTCCTGCAAAATAATCAGGAGCATATTACATCTGGCAGCTTTCAGCTTTGAATCCTTTTCTATCCTATCACAAGCACTGCCCTTGAGAGCTATCTAGTTATTCACAAGTGACCTAACAGTTTAGTTTAAGTTGTTCGCATTGCATTTATATGTTATTCCTACCTCCAATTCAAGCATACTATTCTTGATTACACAAAGTACAACTTGATCTTGATTTTTATCATGACAGGCATAAAACATAAACCAGTTGCATTTTTAGTCATTTTATTGTGGATCACTTGGAAAATAAAAGTTGTATTTAGTATTTCCAAAAATTGTTTATCAGTCTCTTATTTTTTTCTGTGACACAAACAATACAAAAAGTTCATTTTCCGATGACAACTCCTGGTCAAAAACTCACTCTGTAAAATACAAAGATCAGTGCAAAACAGAAAGTTGGAGTTTGTCTACTGCAAATAATGTATGTTTTTTTTTTTATTAATTTAATTAGCTGAAAGGGAACTCAGCAGGGTCAGCAGCCAATGTAAATCTGTCCTTATCCGTTATTTCAGCGCTATCCACAAGAAACTGCAAATGATGTGCAGTGAGTCTGAATTACCAGGTAAATGAACAATTGTCTCTGTAATTTGATTCTTAAATATACTGAGGATGTTATTTTATAGTGGTGTGTACTCTTCACAATTTGTATTCTTTATCTTCATGCCTGCAGTTCGAGTACATTAGGAGCTGCACGTGACAGAACAGACTGCAGTGCACAGGACAGGGTAGCTCAAACTACACAGGCAGCTCATGTGATATGATACAAAAAGGACGGGATACATAGAATTAATAATGATACTATCCCACAGCCGAAAGAGAAAAGCAGAGAGAAGAACTACAATATAGCACCTAGATTTGATCAGTAACACAGACTTCTCGCTCTGACAAAGTGGTCAGCAAAGAGCAAAAAACATCATACATGCAGAAAAACTTGACTGTTTCAAGACATGGAAAACTGAGAGACAAACAGACATACAAACAAACTATTATGCATGCACTATTCTAGAGAAAGATAAATTCAAGGGAAACTGCACACCTGCATTGACACATGAGCTGCTCTTCCCCACAGTACAGCCAGGACATGCATTTAATAACAAATATACATTTTGATATATATGTATAGTTATAGATACAATTATATATTTACATTAACAATAACACGATGTATGCTTAGCATTCCAAATAGTGGGCATCACAGTCTACAGCAAACAGAATAATTACTATCACAAGTTTCGTCATGGATCAAACAGGTTTAAATCTATACTATACAAAAGATCCTAGTCTTTTCAGCTACTTAAATGTGACTACCTTTGCTTCTTTGAGAAACATAGCTATTTGCCATCCACTTTAGTACCAGATATAGAAAAGTCTATGTGTTTCCTTCACATATATTTAGAGTTGGAGGTGTGTAATTTTCTTCCCCAACTCAGTTCAGATTTGCACAGTGAGCAAATATGTGAAAGTTACACGTGGTATTTATGTATTCAACACCTGTCTGATGGTGACAAGCCTGTCCCTGCACAGCTTGATTTAAAGCAGTTTTTTGTTGTTGTTAATATAATTTCTTTTTTTTACACTAGATATTGAGAGCATTCCAAGATGCAAATTTCAGAAAGTTTGTCCAAATTTGTGCTCTAAATCAAGCTATATGCTGAACATATGTTTTGTTTCACAATGAAAACCTACATTGAATATTTTAACAATGATTGTCTCACTTGTACTTGAGGCAAAGCATTTGAAATCAGCAGAACTAATGGTCACCAACGGTGGAGATATTCTCACAAATGGAATCACTAACATTTATCTAGGAAGCATATTGACCTAGGCTACCTGCTGGAAATAAGAAATTGGTGAGGAAATTGAGGCTGCCCACATCTAAAACAAAATCTTTCTTGCCTTTAGGAAAAAAAAAAAAAAAAAGGAACAACAAAATGAAAAGACAAGGGCAATTAAAAAAGAACAAAATGTGACAACTATTAAAATGAAAGCATTAGATGAAAATAGTTTAAAAAGCTCAACACATGCATGTTATATTAATTTCTCAAAATACAAATCTTTGTTTAATTATCAAATTTGCATGTGAGCTAATGGAAAAACTTGATACATTGTGTACTTATTCAAATACAAAAAATAATACAGTAAATATATTGTGCTTTTTGGCAGAGAAAAAATTATCTGTGATGTTCAAGGATTAATGGCTGACATGGCTGGTGTAAAATGAATGCACCTTATGTCTTAAAGTGTGTAAGATGATGGAAAGATTCCGGATGTAAAATGGCCTCTAGTATGTGCATTTAATTTTGTTGTTCTTTTTCAAAACAATGACATATCTGAAACAAAACTAAGTATGCAAAATCTGGAAAATGAACTTTTCAAGAATAATGACCATAATAAATATATATATATAAATATATTGTGTGTTATATGAGGATTCAAAGGAGAGAACTGTCCAAATGAATTATTGTAAAGTACTTTCCCTTTGCTAGCTGGCTATTGTCTCTTCTGACTCTTCACAATGAAGAAGAAATAAAGTTATGCTTGAGTTCCTCTCAATGGTCAACTGTGTAGATTACAGGCAAACCAATTTTTTTAAAAATGAAGAAATCATTATCTGACAACTGGGCAATAAAACATTTCCTGGCTACACAGGTCATTTCATAACAGGAAACCATGTTGTCTTTGGATTGTGGAAAAACTTGTTCATGCCCACTTCACAAAATCCATTTCAAGTCTGATCACATGGATATTTTCACTCCCTCACAGAGGGTTCTGGCTTCTATTTACCAAACACTTGGCATGGTGAGAAAAACAAACCATGATAGAAAGCTCCACTAATGTTAAGACCACTGCTGTGATTGGTCCCTCCAGTCTGAGCTTACAAATAAAAATACTGACATATTTTGTTTAGAGAGTTGCATCCTTTCCATTTTCAATTTTTTCTGGGGAGACTGTGAAGAAACCCCAAATATTTACCAATCATATTGTCAGAATAAAAGAGTGAATTGTTTTGAGGAAAAAAAAAAAGAAAAATCTTAAGGTATACATAATAGACTATTTGTGTGTGTGTGTGTGTTTAAAAAGATGATTACATTTCAGAAAAATGTCTTATGCCATTCAATAACAACAATAATGAGATCTTATTGATTTGTGTCATAAATTATTCTTTTGTTCATGATCCCTTACCTTTAATGGTACTGAATATTATGCTGATTATGTAGGGCAAAAAATGTTTAGATTATATGTTATAAAGAAAAACAACTGCATGAATCCATGCAATTCAGTTATCATTTTGTACTTACCAGTCTGTGGAAAGTGTTAACATTTCATCAAATGTCTAAAATTGATGGCATTTACAGCGTGCACGAGTTTCAGTCCACAGTATTAGGAAGAAAGTGCCTTTGACATAAACTGATGTTAAAAATCTCCAAGTTCTGTGTGAATGGTGCAGCTTAATGCATGCTTTAAGTGCATGAGTGTGAAACAAGGATAGATAGAGCAATCTTGCTGTCTTTTCTTTTTTTCTTTATAAAAAAAAAGAGAACACAAAAAGATGGTTATGGTCAACATGCATTTATATGATAAGGAAAAAAGAAGTGCTCCAAAAAAATAATGAAGTCATGTCTCCAAAACTTCATGACACTTCATGCTTAGAATGGTGAAAATTCATCTTCATGTCAATAACAGATCTAGAGTTACATATCACCAGATTGTTAAAGATCACTTTCGGGAAATAAAATCCAGATGAAAATGTTCACCTTGTCAGCAATAACATGAACAGTGAACAAATATTTACATCTCAAGCTCTCCAGCTTTGAATCTGAACAAGTTAATCAGTTATTTACAGTGAGTATTTACAGAACACTGGACATCAGCGTCAGTCCTTATTATGTTTTTGTCAAGTAAAATCACAAAGCTTTTTCAAAATTATAAAAATGTCTTACACTTTAGCAACACTTTTACGAAAGGCCAATCTCCAGGTTATGGGAAAATGTTTGCCTTAGCTAATGCCTAGGTTAACGGATGCTATTTTTTCTAGTGATTAAAACTATTTTCTTGTTGATATTCTATCCATAACACAATTTGTCCATTTGTTCCAATTTCTCTCACTTCATGGTAGGCCACTTTCCTATACTATTTTGTGCTTTAGTAGTCTTATTCTAATTTGATAAATGAAAGAATGACAGTTGCAGACCATTGATAATATAATAAAAAAAAAAGAGAAGCAATAAGAATATGAGCTGTATATAAAATATTGAGAAAAAAATGGATCTATGAATATCAAAATCTTGGATACTGTTGACAAATGTATATGTGTAAATATTTCTTTTAAGATCTGTCTCAAATGATCTGAATGATATGCTAGGCATTCACACGTTGTCAGAGGTAGCCAAGTTATTTTGTCTCCTATTTTCCTGTCCAAGGGACTCGCTAAATGTTAGTTTCATAATAGACTAATTGTTAATTTTGGTGTTGTTTCTGTGCATAACACATGTCTTCACCACAACATCTCAAGGTCAGTAAAATTCCTAAGCTTTCTCCAGATATCCAGTTCTTATTGATTTCTTTTTCCTTCTCCCTAAGCAAAAATGTTCACCCTCCCATGACCTGATATGATTACTCTTGTTTTATTTTTTTCAACTGTTTGTTGATGGATTGCAACTGTAATCTAAAAAGAACGACTTATTTATTATGCTTTGAGATTAAAAGAGTGACAAGCACATCAAAAAGCTGGTATTCATTTTACGATGCCATTCTATGATATAGATAAGCAAATATGTACAGATATGGTCTTGTAAACACAGACATACATATACATATACGTATATATACGTTTACAAGAAGATGATAGCTTGTACTGAATACATGGGAGTTACAGAATCACTTACTGAGCTCAATATTCAAAAGTGGAGATATGTATGGGATACTTAGGGCGGGCTGAGTTCACCCAGTTTTGATATGTTCAAATGGTCCACTACATTTTGTTACGTCATATGGATGAAATACATTCTGGGATTATTTCATTTAAACATAGGTATCAATTTACTCTCTGCCTTGCCCTCACTGATTTCATCTGGTCACCAAATGAACAAAAAATACTTGATTGTCATGATGACTTTCCACTCATGACAAATGTCAGAAAATTGAAACAATAGTCCTTCCTGACATTTGACACAGCAAAGAAAAAATCCTCTCTGACACAATGACATAGAATACTGGCAATTTAAGACATTTTCCATCTCCAAAATTGAATGCTGATGACGGGTGACCATTTCATTTGACCTTGGGATATGCCTATGACAGCAAAGCCAGTTTTGACCTTTAGATGGGATGAACATCCACAGGACTTGTTCACAAACTGTCAATATGAAAAATGCTTTCGGTCATAAATGCCAGCACTGTAGAAATATTTTTAACAATTACGTTGATATGTCACTGATGTTTGCAATGCCTGATTTCTAAAAAAAAAAAAAAATTGCCACTCGCTGATCTTTCCAGCAGTCAACTTAAACCAAATGTGTCAAGGAGTTCACTATACAACACCGAGTTAATGCAAAGGATTACTAAACATCTACCAGGGTACAAGAAAAATAACATGAGTTTCTTAATAAGGAGTCTGATGAGTTGATATCAAAATGACATGAAAGCTAGACAGTCTAGGACAAAACTACAAGCAAGAATCACACTGACTGATCATCATCACAGAACAGGGAAAGCATTGCAAGAGCAGACTTTCATTACTGCTGAATTTGAAAACTGTCTTCCATCTTTAGTCTTTTGAATGTTTCCAAATAAATGACAAGCCTATAGAGTTGTCCTCATTTTTTCAGGAGTTACATGGAGCCTTCTTTGCCAGTACTGACAATGTGACAATGAAAAAACACTAACCTCTGACACTTGTAAGTTTATCATATTTAAAAGGTATTTTTGTGACACCAGCATACAAAAATTGTACCTGAGTTGATGAACTAACAGCTTTCTGTTTTGCAAAAAATATCCAAAAAAATCTCCTGAATATTTGTGAATCATTAATCCCCTCTAATAAATTGAAAAGATTTCTTTCCTATACGCAATTTCATCTGAATGAAAGTCGATCAGACTAGCTACTATCAAGGATGGAAAGGATTCTTTCTTTCACAAACTTTAAAATTCCTGAATCAGTTTTTTAACTGTTACAACTGTCTGATCATCTGCAGAGCTAAGAGATATGTGGATAGAAACACCCGTAAATGGCAATAACTATGAATTTGGAACTAGGACATTTTCTTGCATAAACCAAATAACTTCTAGTAAAGCATTCAAAAAGGCCAAAAAGATGCACGTCTCTTGTCTCAACACAATCATGTTCCATCTCAGCTTCTCACAGTAACTTTTTCAAAAACTGAAGTGAACCCCTCTCCATTTCACTTTCAAAGCTCATCAGTTTATCTACACATCCATCAGTTCTCAATGTTCCTTTTTTTTTTTTTTTTTCTCCACAAAAAAATTATGGATTTAGTTTTTCAAACAATCAAAATTCAATATTCGATTTAAAACCGTATAATAATCTCCATTTCTATCCATGTTCTCTTTGTCTTTTTCTTTCTGTCTCAGCCAAATATAAGGCTGGTGACTTAAGTCTTGAACAAGTGGATTCTCATATTCAGTGATAATAATACTAAAAAAAAAATTCATCATTTCCATCCCTGTTTAAAGGACTATTTAGTTACTCACAAAAAAATTGTCTAGATGCCACAAGCATCAACTACTCACAGACAAAGCATGATACAAGGCGATTGAAGGTAGAGATAACAAAAAAAAAAAGGAGAAAGAAACAAATAGTGTAATGAAAGAAAATGTGAACAAAACAGTAAAGAAAAAGTAATTTGAAAAAAAACAGCAAAAACACATGGTTAGTGCTTAAAAATGCTAGCTGCCCAGTCAGACTGAATGACTGGCAGAAGCCTCACTTTCTTTCTTGTGCCACAAAGAAATTCTTTGTACTGATCTGAGCGTAGATATCGGCTGTAGCTATCACTTTTCATCAGCTTGAATATATGGTCCTAAGGAAGAAAGACATGCAAAACCCATAATAAATAATATTCAGCATTCTAACATCCAATCATAGTCAAATCATAGCGGTTTGCTGGTTTAAATATGAAAATGTGCTTATGAATAATTTGACACACACACACACGCATGCATGCACACACGCACGCACGGACGCACACACACACACACACAAGAAGAGATAATATGGAGTTAAGTATAAATATTGACATATTGTTCAATCCTGGATTCAACATTATCTGCAAGGTAATAATTCTGAGCTGAATTGGTCATAGTTGTCTATGTTTATGAATTCCTGTCCTGTGAAACTGATGTTCACGTCTGCATAAAGAATAAATCTGATTTTTGTTTAACCACAAATATTAACAGTTTGTCTAAGATGACAGAAAACTGCTGTGAATGCAGTTAAACTAAAGATTATGGCATGGGGGAGGGGAGAAGGGGGGAGGGGGGGGAGGAGTCAGAAGTCGTGGCAGGTGAGTTTGAGCTACCATGATTTTTAACTGCATTTATACTCAGATACCAACATTTTTTTTTCTTTTTCACAAAATGAAAAAAAATTAGTGTCTGGGTCAGAAAAGAGTTATCTAAAAGCAGTTGTAGCTTGAAAATAACCCAGCATGACTTCCGACTGATTTGCTGAGGATCAATACATATTACATTGAAACAAGTGGCCCCTAGTGTGACTCGATACATATTACATTGAAACAAGTGGCCCCTAGTGTGACTCAATACATATTACATTGAAACAAGTGGCCCCTAGTGTGACTCAATACATATTACATTGAAAAAAATGACCCCTAGTATGACTACAGCCAGTAAGAGCCACCTTTGAACATTATCAAGGCACTGTAAACAAATTAAACAGAAATTGCATACAATGAAAAATTAGCTAATGGAATCCCAAACAAATGGCTTCATATTTAATGGCAATAACATAGAGCCAACAAAGAAAAGGTCATACTTTTGACAATACTTGTTGTAACCAATGCTTTTTCAGATATACTGGAAACATATTCGAAGCATTAAATTTATGTTAAGAGGTTTAACTTTTAGGCAGCAAGCATGTGGCATATGTGACAGGTGCACTCAATCTTACATCCTGTTCTTCCACATGGGAGAGTCAGATAACATTTCTGATATGTTTCTTTGCTTTACCCACTGAACCATTAAGATTTCTCTTGTGAATTAAAACCAAGCAAACTTATCCACATTTGCTACACACTGAAAAATCTGACACTTACTTGAGCTTCATCAAAGACAAATCTGGTGGGATTGTTTTCCATTCTCCTGCGTACAAGTTCCATAATCTGACAATCGACATTGACTGGATTGTGCGCTCCTGGGGCCAAAAATTCCCTGCACAGACAAATTTTTCAGATTTTAGAAATGAAATCCCAGTAAAAAGCACAACAAAAATATAAATGTTCAAGCACTTCACTATTCACTAGAAAAAGTGCTGAGTTCTTCAGTTATGCTCTGGCAGAGGGAGATTAATGTCTTTCTCTTGCACCAACTACCAGGGTTGACATTTTTTGTTTCATTCATGATTTTTTTTTTGTCTCCAACATTCAACAACCTGTCAGTTGCAGTTACCACACTGGAAGTTGGAATGAACAAATGCAGACATCCATGGTACCAGCAGCTCCAGGCACTTTTTGCTGTCTGACATCCATTGGGTGAGAATGATCTATGAAGCTGCTCATGAAATATAGACGAATCAATTTGTTGCTGGCAATAATGATGCTACCCATAAGGAGTAAACTCATTTTGAATTGACAGCTATTATCCACATGTATATGTGTGGGCGTCACTCTTTGGCTCCTCAGTTCTCTTCACATGGTCAGTTTGTTCCAGTTTCTATTTCTCTTTGGGAAGACATTTGACCAAACAACGATTTGTTTCTTTCTTTTATTCAAGATGCTGATTTTCACAATACCCTGCATCTTCTAAGGTGATCATTGGTCAATACCACAGACAAACTCACAAGGACAGAAATAAATAAAGATTAATTAGTAGCATAGAGATATCTCACCCAAATATCTCATGGACTTTCTTGTTAACTTCCCGCATTGCAAGGCCTTTCAGTTCTTGGCAGGCCAACCAAAACCTGGAAATGGCACAAAAAATATCCCACATTGAAGAAGCACTGAAATAGGGTACTTTGTGTTGTTTTCAAATTTAAACTTGACATACAAAACAAAGAACAGTATTTACAATTTCCTTCATTCTGCGAACTGCTCAAAGAAGAAAACAGTTCAAAATCAGCAGCACTTAAATCAGTTCTCACTCCAAACTCATGGAAACACATAAAGTGCAACGAAATCATGATCCACTTGAAGTAAAATCATCTCTTAACACATCAAGCTCTTCTTCATCTTCTCTACCTAAATCATGAAATGTAAGAAATGCCTACAAAAATGGGACAAAATCTTGTGTTGCCTCCAAATACTTACTTCAGATTCTCTCCACTGAACTCTTTATCTAAAAACTTGCTAAACTGATCTCTGCCCGCAGGGTCCCGGAGAAGTTCTTCTATACTGAAAGCCCATCTCTTCACCCTCCGTTGGGGTATTTCTCTTGGATTCCTGTATGAAAAAAGACATAGGTACGAGAACTCAAACTTGACAGTGCATGACACTGAAGTTACACAAATACAATGTCTGCATATAGGTAAATGACATTAAGGCAGATGGAGAAATGACTAAGTGATTCTGGAGCAACAATTAATATGGCAGCTTGGATATCACATTTTAGAGCAAAACAAACAAGCCAGAATTTAAGTCAACAGTGCACTGGATGTTAGAGGCATAGTAAGGGACAAAAATATGCTGAGAAATTAATAAGAATAGGAAAGAGCTTGATAGAAACTTCTCTGACATGAAATGAAAATTTCAAAGAAGTCCAAAGTGTCAGATAAAAGATAATCATCTAACTATAATACAAATTGGCCTGTTGTGCTTTCAGGGAAAGTGCAAGCTGTGACTAAATCCTTTTCAGCCATGAATTGCCCTACACATTAAATCATATTTTCTCACTGTAACATATAAAATAGACAATTTGGTCTGATCTGCGCCATCTCTAAAAAGGAAGGAGGATAGTCGTCCTGATCAGTCCTGCAAAAAACTTTTGTGTCACATACGTCGAGTACAGCTAACTTGTTCAAAATTTGGAAGATTACAATTTTTGTTGTTGTGTTGTGATTTACTTGTCTCTGACTTATACTTCCCATGTTGTCGAATTGAAACATAATTGAAGAAGCAAAAGAGCAACAAGCCCTTCCTAAAGTGTCATCCACAAGCAAAGAGATTAAGTTGTAGGCCACACATGTTCTGGAAGAGATGCTTGGACAATATGAGGAAGGACAGTTTTTGATGGACTGAAACTGTAGAAAAAATCTCAGAATTTGGTTTGAAGAACTTTGGACCCGCCTATTTCTGTGAAAGGGTGACACGCCTAATTGTTTGGATAATCCAGACGACAACAGCTGTCACTCACATTGTCTTTTCTTGTTCCCAAAACTCAGTGCTGTCTGAGACCCAAGGGTTGGAAGTGTCTGGACTTGTTATAAAGGCATCAAATTCTGCATATTGCTGGTAGTAAGCTATGTAACTGGACAAATGGACAAATCAAAGACTAAATTATGCTAAACATTTATGAAATATCATGATAGTATCACAGCAAAGTCAAGCACACACCTGTTCACTTTTTCTAGATTGGCTACAAATTTCTCAGCAGAAGACACCAGAGACAAAATTCAACTTCAGTTTAACTGCTGGATATTTATTAACTCTGTATGTAAATCTCAAATTTTTTTTCTCTGTGGATTAAATAGGTAAGTTTTATACCAAGACCGAAAAAAACCAGTATAAATAATCGTTCAATAGACCATTTGATATCTCTCAGACTTCTTGTGATTGTAGTCTTTTTTAGCATCCATTTCTGAAATGTCGTGATGCAATAAGACATCCATCTATTCAACAACTTCACTGCAGATTTTCTGAGGAAAATTTTGAATGATGAGTTTTTTTCTTAAATGCAAGAAATACTTACCATTCTACAACTTTTGAAATTTTTACCCGTCTTTTCTCTAATTTTCTGCGTAAAACATCAATCTGGAGGAGATATGCAAATAAATAATCTTTCTATTTTGAAGTTGTCAAACTATAACATCAAATTCAAAAGTAAGTTAATCATACTGGACAGAAACTTTGTTATCTTCACATATTTCTAATCTGAGGAAGGTTTTCATCGTCTCACAATTCAAAATGAATTGTGCTTTCTTTACTTTACTATGTGTGCCTAAAGTTTTAAGATATCTCAAGTTCTCTTATATTTGTGTACAGAATTACCAGTATGGTGGAAACATAAAAATCTGAGCATTTTCAAGGTGAAAATCAAGGAAATGAGAGGTTGATGGGATTACAAATTCAGTGTTGAAAGTCCTTACTATCTGAGCTTCAAATCTACGCACTAGCACTGACATGCAGATGAGAAATATGTTTGACCTAAATCAAATCTTGCAAAAGAAACATTATCATGAGAGATGGCAACCTCATTAGCAAGATACTATGGTATAATCAAAGAATGAGTGTCCCAAATAAGGTAGAGTCAGCACATTTATTATGTTTCTGTCATGTAGTTGGGAGCAGGTTCCCAATTCAAGAGCTTGTGCTTAAACAGGGACAGAATCAAGGCCACATTGGTCAACCATTTTCTATTTGTCAGATCTGAAGCTAAAGATGTGTCTGTACAATTTTGTTTGGATTTTCCTTGAGAAATACATGCAGAGGTGTATGTGATATGTGATCTCCTCTCTCTATATGTCAGTATTTCTCTGTTCCAGCAGTTGCAGAGTGTTACCTCATGTCGTATGGAATCTGCTGGACTGTGGAGATCAGCTTCAGACACACTAGGGCTTATTCTTCCACCCGGCACTGCATAATTAGGCTGGGGACAGAAAAAAAAGAGGCAGCCAAAAAACATGAAGTAACACTCACAGACAACTGTACTTGTTTTCCAATGCCTAATATTACAAGCACTAGAAATGATAAATATATAGCAATCACATAATTTTGTGAGGTCAAGTCGACCAAGGGAATGCCTGAGGAATCAGTCCCGCTGCTTCAAGATAGTACAAATAGATGATTCAACAGCAAAATTTCAAAGGCCAGTTTGTTCCTCATGGCTCATGGCAATGACCTTGTCCACTTAAATGAAGAAGGGAAACTGCTTGCTTTTGCCCTGTCCCAGTTGAAAAAAGTATTTTGCACTAAATGTTTACATAGATGTTATCCTGAGTATAAATACAAGAATTTAATGCATGAGATTCTCCTCAATCATCTCTTTGGTAAAGTTCACTCGAGTGGGTATAGTGTCCAGGATTCTAAGTAAAGTCATATTTGAATACAATCAAGCTGCAGAAATGTCAAGGGCATCTCCTCTGCCAAGTATGCAAACACAAAAACTGGATCTAACCTATGAAGACATCTGATCAACAGATAATCAAATGTACCTAATTTATTTAGAATCTTCTGATGATTCATATTGCAACAACTTAATCACTGTTCAGCAGCAAAAAGTATGAACTATTTCTAATAACTCTTGGTCAAAAATAGAGCTCAGACATGTGAACAAATTCACAAATGTCAAATTTACAAGAGGACTGATGAAAAATGGTATAATCTATAACTTCAATCACCTCTACTTCTTTTTTTCATAGACTTCTTCTAAAACTGTTTGAAAACTTGAGGTAAGAAGTCTACAAAATTAATTACTTCTTGAACCTATGAGGATGTTCTTATTCTGAAATATAACAAAAGATTTTGTCTACATATAAGCATTTCAAGCTTTGGTACGGAGGAGAAGAAATTTTCATTGAAATATGAATATGTGAGAGCAACATCACACAGAATAAAAACAAGCTTTCTGGCAAAGCCCTCAGTAATGAAAAATCTTTAGACATCATTGGTTGTGTACATTCCACAAGCAAAACAGCTGATCCTTTTACACACACAACAAGACAACTCTGTGCTCCATGACTTACTGTCCCTGCCCTATGAAAGCATAGAAACTGTAGAAAGCATAGACAAAATCACTTACTCGACTCATTTTTGAATGTCTGTTCATGCGGCAGGCTTTTTTAATATCAACCTCTGTGGTATTTACACATCCAGGCTGAAACAGAAACCATGAGAAGTGTTATATAAGACAGGTACAGATGACATTACTGATCCAATGCAAGTGTCAAACAAATCCTGGGTTCTGGGTCAGCAAATGAAGACAATTGTGAAGAAGCACATAACAAAGCATAATTATGTCACTCATTAACTTGCTGCAATTTGTTGCAACTGAATCTTTGAACAATAAAAAAAAAAAATCTTTTTATGTAATTGTTTTTTCTGTAACAAAATGTCATCCTTAATACAATTGTTTTGTCCATTTACCTTCAGTTATTGATACTTGTACTCAGTGTTTTATACAGAAACTCTCTTGCTTAGTAAGTTATGAAAAACAACAGGCAGATTGTGAAATGGAAAAAATATGGATGATAATAGCTCCCTCTCATTGATCTTTAAATATGTTCAACACATCGCGAGCTCAGTTCTATGTTGTTCTATCTCCACTTTCGGCTATTTAGAGATATATATGTCCTATGAAAGAGGGACAGTAAAACTACCATATAATATAATTATTTCACAGATCACCTGCTCAAACAGTTAAATTTGGAAAATCATTTTGTCCTTTCTCCTATGTGGGAAAACAGTTGCTAAACATTTTACATCAGTTTTCTCAAAATGTGAAAAATGGAGATAGATCAACAGAGAACTGAGATCACGACATTGGTCTCTCCAGAGAAGTATAAAATGAATGTGTAAATTAGCCACAGGCATTGCATCAAATGTAAGGCTACTGTAGCAAAGTCCTGACTTTGAATTTCATCTATGACTGAACGAAATTATAAATATACAGAATAAATGGACAGAAGACACTCAGAAGATAAATAACTTAGTTGCAGTTAAAGTTTCAGGTGTATGGCTGGCTGTACACAGTAATGGAATGAACTAAATAGACAACTGACCACTGGCCGATGAACATCCCAGAATGCTCTCTCTTGGCTGTCCAATACTTTTCTCTCTAACTTGTCCCGTTTTTTATCAACCCTGACAATAAAAAAATGAAGACCATGTTAATATACTTGATATAAAATACAAACAACAGCTGTGAAAATAAATCCTACTCCACATTCTTATGAAAAAAAAATGTCAATCTCTAAAAGATAAAAAAATAACCTTGGCAAAAGAAGCTTTCACATTTGTTTCAAGAAATATTTTGTTTTCTAAACTTGCCAAATCTTAACAAACCACAAAGGTTTTATAACTACACTTTATTTCTTCCACTAGCACATGAAATTTGCAGTGCTTCATTTCTTAGGCCATTTCTGTCTGCAGAAGCAGCAAATTGTTTTGAGAATATTTGAATTGACCAAAGCTCACTTTGCTTGGGCCTCGGCTTGCATAAATATGAACTCCCATTTCCTTGAGAACATTTTCTGTAGTCTGGCTAAATTCTCAGCCTCATAGTCAGCCAGTTCCAGTCTCTGCTTGTTCTGCATTGTCCTCTTGCATAAATAGACAGCTGCAGAGATGGGAGGAAATCAGAGACAATGACCTTACTTCAGACTGCTCATTGAAACTTTTCATTTCATGTTTAAGGCTATCATACTATATGTTGTATACCAAAAGAAACGAACATATTATTATCTGTAAGCCATGAAACACACAAGGATGAACATGGAATATGGATTGAAAATGGACATTCAAAGTAAACTCTTTAGGTAGCCATGCTCATAACAGGAAAAACGATGAATCAAGAACAAATTAAGCACTGTCAAGGAATGACCTTGCTCACAGTGATTCTCACTGGATTCTCCTGGTCAAATTTCATCTCTGTTTCATCCTCTATCAATCAATAATTTGTAACTAGACAATGTCTCAGCTGTAAAGTAACCATCACAACAAAATATCAAACACAGAATTGACAAAAGGCTTAGTGTCTTCAACATTTGCAATTAGATCAGATCATTTCACAAAAACTAAATCTTTTTCAAGGAAATGATACTTGCACAGTGAAGATTTTGACAAGGTTTGTAAGTTGGGTTTGTTTGGTAATCTAGTTCAGAAAATTGAGGGATATAAGCCAAAAATGAAAGAAATTCACAGATCTAAAACTCTGGTTTGTGATAACACCTGTGAACTTTGAAGTAACCATTCATTATAATGAGAAAGTGACCTCTTGAAGTTAGGAGGTACACAAAAATACATAGAAACAGCATTAATTCCAGTAAGGAATTTCAGTCAAGAAAAAATATTTCCAGCCACTTGACCAATAGTTTAATTCGATCAAGAGAAAACATTTCACTGCTGGCGATAAAAACATTAAAGCAGCTCCTAGGGAAAGTTGCCATGAAAACAATAAACATTTGCTGATAAACAGTCTCAACCAGTTAGATTAATAGCTCAGACTTCCTCGATAATTGTTTCAGGTGGGAATGATGGATCCTCTTAACTTCAATGATTAGTTACCTGTTTATAAACGAGCTGAGAACAAACTTGCCATAGAACAACTCACTCTTATATCTTACATTTATTTTTGTGTTGTGCTGGAGAATGGGGTATGGGTGTGTCAATGTATGGCTGAGGCTGTGTGGGTGTATGGATATATCCGTGTGTGATATGTGGATATATGGGTGTAAAGTGTGCCGATATATGGGTGTAAAGTGTATGGATATATGGATGTGAGATCAGTGGATATATGGGTGTGTGATGTATGGATATGGGTGTAAGGTGTGGGGATATATGGGTGTGGGATGAGTGGATATATGGGTGTATGATGTGTGAATATATGGCTGTGGCATGTATGGATATATGAGACATGACACAATGAAATCAGGTGCTCGTCAAACTGAGCCAACCGGAGAAATCACGTGTTTTTCAACAGTGAATGAATTTTTAATGTATTTTTTTTTTCTTCCCCAAGCCCTTCTATATCAATCTAAAAATGCGTCTCAGAGTTCAACTGACTAAAATGGGATGAGAATAGGCCCAAAATTGTAGTTTAGTGGCATGGCCTAACAAAGGTAAAGAAGGATTTACAAAAGTGATTGGCCATTTTCTCACTAAATTCAGCTGCA
>JBCAUA010000013.1:4161649-4178704 GCA_038406235.1 Peronia verruculata | reverse complement strand
TCCCCCCCTCTCCCCCCCCCCCCCCCAACCCAAATGTATATTTTCTGTTTTCCATTTTGTTGACAGTGCAGATTTGTTTTATTTTTTTTTTCCTCGGATAATTTAACGTTTCTATGAAACACGCCTCGTACAGTGTCGCCACTTGGCTTCAATGCGTCCAAGGCTGTGAACTTTTTTTGACAACTGGACCGGCCTAGTGTATTGTCACCAATGCATCGAATGCAGATAATGAGCCAAAAGATTGTCCTACTTTCAGCCATTCAAATTTTGAAGCCCACCGTGCAGTGGCAGTGCTCCATGCACTGACGACACGAACAAACTGTCCATCTTTTTCTTTTCTTTTTTGTAATTGTCAATAAATAGTGAAGCATATTTCATTCAATCTCATCTCTGAAACTGGGCGGCTAGCAAAATTCTTCACGAGCTGATATGATCTTGAGCGAATAGTGCCTATCTAAAGGCCAGTAACGAAAGATCACATACATGAAATTAACTGTAGTACCTGTACAGCAACCGTTCTCACTAACACGGTGTGCACTACACAGGGCAAGTGTTGTTAGTACATACAACCATACAGCATATCAATAAACCGGTCCAACAAAATGAAGGAAATCGACTTGAGTGTGTCACTCTGCCTGACTCAATAAATGCATCCCATGGGCGTACTGCTAACAATCCAAAGAGTTTGGGGTAAACAGCCATGTAAAAATTAATATTTTCATTTTGAACTGCGTTAAGATCCTGAATACATGCCATGTGGCGACCACAGAAATCAGCAAGGCAATACGAGCAAACGGTGGGCTATTGTGACAATCATGAAATGGGATTGTCCTGAGAGTGCGAAAGCAGGCCTTCCGTGGACTAGGCAAAGTTTACTGGGACGTTTCCGACATAAAAAAAAAAAAAGAGACACCAGATTTTACCGTGATAAACAAACAAACAAAACTAAAACAACTGACTGACTGTAGATGCAGGCGCGTATATCTAATACCAGAGAAACTGGTTATCCCACAATTATATTTCACGCCTGAATGTATTTTATTTTGGGGAAAAAAAGGGGGGGGGGGAGTGCTACTATTTACTATACATATAAATCGTGAGGTACCCATGTAACTTGACATCAAGATCCTGAATTATTAACTTTCACCGCATTTCTCATTATGCGATTGTTTGTGTAACAGGTTGGTGCCGGTTTCCCACATTATTACTTTTTTACATCGTGATGAGCCAAGTCAATACACATCACAGAAGGATGCATGAGGTAAGCATTCATTCCCTCTAATATTCCGGAGGGGGAGGGAAAAGCATCTAAGAGTGTTGTTTCACAAAGGAAAATGGTTGTAATTCACACAATCGACACTCTGCATGAGGGAAGGAAATACATGTATGTGGGTTTCATAGTGTGGGAGTACGTGGCGAAAGTGAGCACCTGCCACGGGAAACAGGAAAGAACCGCTTAAGTAGGAGCAGTGCGCAGTTTCCTATAGCGACCCGTGTCCGGGAGTTGCGACGCTTACCGAGTGATGATATCCTTTAGTGTAGTGTATTTGACACATACTCCTGCTAATTTCTCTCTCTGATACACTGGATACACTGCTGAGTTTTCCCTTTTTAACCCTCTCGAAGCCAGTGAATCAGTAGAGAATCATGGCTTGTATAGCCATAAAAATCAAGGCAGAAATTCGAAAATGACACAATGAGATCATGTTAAAGATTACAAATGAGGAGCAGAAATTGTTAAATGTTCTTTCTAAATTTTCTGCGATGAAATAACGAAGTTCGTTTCAAATACGTGCTATAATCTGCTTTTTTTATTTTCCACGGTGGAGTGTCTCACATTTGGCAACACTGGGCTTCACAGGGTTAATATTTAATTATCAACTGGAAAGTAATTCGTGCGAACATTGCCACTAATGCCACGAGGAATACGAACGCAGAAACGTGTTCATGAGGTGTGACGTGGGTCACGTCTCCTGTTCTGCAAGGACTTAACCATCCAGTAACTCTCATAGTAATAAATGCCTTCTTTTGCAACACAAATCAAAGGCCACAATCTTGATATACTTGGAAAAAGGTAGGCCTTGCCCATTAAAATGGTTTTCCAGTTATTACAACGCCGCTTTTATAACTATTCCTCTAAAATACCTTAGCTTAGTTACGTTTCTTTGCCATAACATTCGCTTTCTCGAAAGTAAACGCTAGAATATAAAACACAAACAACAATCGATTTCCTTTGATATTTTCCAGATTACTCTCTGGCCTTATCAATTTCTACAGAAATGTTGCCCAAAGTCCAAACTGTCCCTGAACTTACATATGTGACAAAAATTTCTTCGCAGTTAATTTTTTAAAGTACAAACAGTTACAATGCTCTCCGGGGTGAAACTGCAGTTTTGTTGCCCTTATATAAAAACTATTACCTCAACACAGCAACTGTCATGGGCGAGTCGACCGATCAGTATCGTCTTAACGAAATGAAACCTATGAAACTGCCCTTCTTTTTTAAAATCAATTTTGCACCTTGTGGCTTTTTTCATACTCATCCCCACCAACCTTTAAATACTGCATTCTTTACGACGTAGTATCATTTATTGCGTCACGCCCAAGTCCACTTAAGAGAAATTGATCGAATCGTCTCAGTGATTATTATTAGAACTAGACGATGTGGTGATATACGCACTTTATTAACATGTCTCTTACTTCTTCATACTTATTTTCAACCAATATACGCGGCTATACTGCCTGCCAGGTCAGAGGGATGTAATGTTGTTGGTGTTTTAAACAATAATAGAAGAACCTGTCAGCCTTGCCTACTTGGCGAGAGGGATGTGTTAGGACAGCAGAAAGATGGAAATAAAGAAACTGCCAAAGTTAGGCAATAATTGATAAGATTATCTCTTTCCCATCCCACAGTAAATAAGTGTGCGCCCGAATAAATGAACAACTACAGTACTATCTCCCACATCAATTACCTCTTTGTGGCATCCAGATCGTGTAAGTCATTGTTACCTAGACATGCAAATTTATCAATTTGTCGTCTTACTTTGAAATTGCTATTTAAGCTATTGTATGAGGAAATTCCAAGCCCCTGTCTACTTGCCTGTGTATTTTAACCTTTATCCATTGCGAAATAGATCAAGGACCAGCAATGTCCGGATTAATAGAGCTATTTCGTAATGATTGATTGTGCAAATTTCTTAAGCTACAGGGGATAAACATCAAGCGACTAAATTTCAGTGCCCTTAAGCCCATTGCATAGCTGAGTTAATTACCACAGTTTATTATGAATACAGAACGATGCCACTAGGATTAGGGAGAGTGTTATTGTCATAATTCAATTTTTTTAAAAATAATCGCTTGAGTGGAAGGAACAATGGAAACACAAGGCAAATCTGGAGAACACGGGGCCGGGATCGGAAGGAAAGAAGGAAAGAGGGAGGGTGTGGAGGGAAAGACGGAAGAAAGGAAGAAAGGGAGAAAGGAAGGAAGGAAGGAAGAAAAGAAGGAAAGAAGGAAGGAAGGAAGGAAAGAATGAAGAAAAGAAGGACTGCTTACTATCAATATAAAGTACCCAGCTCTAGCTGAAGTGAAGAGCAAGAGAGTAGATAGTGCACAAATCCGAACAAAGTGTTCACATCATCGGGTTCCTACTGCTCGGCCGTCGTTTACCGTTTGAATATCCTCCCTAATTTGCATGTTTTTCCGGCCATAGCAGCTGCTGCCTTGCCCATTCATTCACTCGCATGCGGTATATTTCAGAAGGGTCCACCGAGAATAATAATAATAAAGTACGCATAAAAATAATGGTATACCAGAAGCTTTTGCTTTTCTTTTCACTTACACTCGTAGAATTATGTGTTTTGACTATTTGCCTGTGATTGCATCTAATTTATGCGCATTGTTGAATAAACGCAAGAACTTTTTTTTTTTTAATCTTGCAGGTTGAGTTGCTCTTTTATTAATATAAACCATGTTTCAACATTGTTCACCATTCGAAATTTAGGCTGGAACAGAAAGAAAGGGGAAAAGCCGATGATCATCTCCATACATTTTTGTTGTTGTTGTTTTCATTTCTCCCCCACTTTCGTTTTCACATCTGGTTGTCTAGGTTTCCTCCTTCTGTGTCAATCCTTCTCCATCCACGTCCTATCCATCCATTTTCTCTGGCTGTTCATTACTTTTCTTCAGACCAAAACAGGGACATTTCCCCCACAGCTTCCAAAGGTCTGATGTTTGTACATGTACTTTAACTAACATATCTCCAAGCCGCTGGCTCCCTTCAAACGGCACTAAAACCGGTTTTGTTCGAAATCAACCTCCCCCCCCCCCCAATTTCCCCCTTCCCAATCTACCCATCCCCTTTCGCTCTTGGGTCACTGAGCAGTGAGAGGTTTATTCTTTTAAGACGAGATGGTCTGACAGTAGATACTGGACATGCCACTAGTATGCTGCTTCCGAATCACGTGACTGGTCAGACGGTGATGAGGGTCAGGAAGACCATGTTGGCTACTCCGTTTTATTTCCTCTTGAACTGAAAAAAAAACTGTGTACAATCACTGAGAACAACCCCCAGGTTTATATAACCCGCGACTGTGAAAAGTGACACATTTGATTCACAATACGGGGGTTCAAAAGTGTTAAACTAAGAACAATATCTGTGTTCTGTTTGAGAACATGGCTTGACAGCACAGACCAGATTGTTCCAGTTGGCACAAATAATGTTCCCGTAACAAGAACAAGGGAAAAATCAATTCAGTCTTAGAATAAGCTATCGTTTTGTTTAGGAGATGTTCTGGGTCATAAAAAAGTTGCTGAATTGAAGTGAGAATATCAGTTTCAGATTTTTTTATCGTAAATTAATTGGATAAGCATGTGCGAATGGAAAAACAAAACAGGAAGGGAAGCCTCGGTTACATCGCCTCATAAAATACATTTAAATGTCAAATGCTTCACTAGACAGACCACAACTTCATCTGCAGTGATTTCCGCAGAGTTTACTTAGTGTCCATAATGATTTAAGAACAAAATAAATAAAAAAATTTATTTATTTTTTTAAGACAAGAAAAGAAAGAAAGGAAAAGGGAAAAAAAGTGGATTTTTGTAAAAGTTCGAGTTCAGAATATTCAGACTAATATCTTGTGCCACCTCGGAAACGGAGGGGAAGGCTTTTGTAATTTATTTATTCATTTTGCTTTCTGAAATTTTAGTTTTACCTGCCCCTGGAATCCCGGAAGTGAGTGCATTTCCTTCTTCTTGTTTTTGAAAGGACGGCCCATATTCAGATGGACTATTTATGGTGTCTGTTTTAGTTTTGTTGCTGTTCTTCTTTATTTTTTTCCCCCCAACAAAGCGTTTCTCCTGACTTTGAAAATGAGTTAATTTTCACTCCGTGGTTTCCCCTTGAGCCAGCCCTTCTCTCCATATTTATCTTCCACAACCAGAAATTAGATTGCCAAGGGAAGAAGCTGAGCAGAAAATGTTAAATCATGTGTGTTCAGATGTGAGCGAGTGCTTTCCTTCCCAAAAGAAGTTACGCGAGTTTGCTAAATGCAGACTGACCTTCAACCGATCACGAGAACTGGCGCTTGACCGAGTTAAGACTTTACATACCTGTCGCTACCCCCCCCCCCCCAACCCACCCCCTGTTTTCATTTGCCTTCCCTGTGCCCTATGCATACCCTCCTCCTTCCTACCTACATCTTGGTTACGTTACAGCGAGGCAAAAGTAACGTCAGGGGATGGTTGTGAGAAAGTAGAACTTTTCGATCACGAACTGAACACCAAATGGGGAGCAGAGAGGAGGAATGCTCATGACCTTTGCACTTTTCATTTTAAATCCTAAAGTAATGCTTAGCCAGGAGTGTCCGACGCCCACTTGCGTAACGTCCACAATGAAGAAAATGCTCGGCTATAAATAGTGGATGACAATTCTGGATCTGTTCAATAGAAGAAGACGGTTCTCACCCCCCACAACGCTACTCATTTCGCACATGCTCGTTCAAGAGAGCAAAGTTTTTTTGTTTTTTTTAAATAATAATAGCAAAGAACACTTATAAAACAGAAAGTGACAGAGGGATGAGGCAGCGACCAATGCTGACCATCACAACTGTTCATAAACATCAAGACATCAGCGACTGCATTGGGAGGTCTACATGCTGCGGAGATGACATTCCAGTCCCATTTCCCTTTCTACGGACATAAAAAGCCAGTGGCTGTATTATTGCTAAACCACTGTGTTATCCTAAGCCAAAGTATTATCAGTAATATCAAGAGTCTACGGGCTCTTTATGATCAAAACAGAATTAATATGCCTCGGTAAGAGTGGTTCTGAAAGAAAACAATAACTAATGGTAAACCATTGCTGAAATTACGTTTTTATAGGATCGACATTGAAAGGAGGTGGAAATAGACAGTCAAGGGACAAAAAAAAATAGAAAAATAAAAACGTATACAGTCAGGTGAGTGCTGAAAAGAAGAGCAAAGTGAACCAAAGGCTTCGTAAACTTCACTCCTAGTGTAACGGCCAGCGATTAGGTGTCACAGCTGAACGAATTTCCTCTCTGGTCATGGCCAGAATATTATTTTATTGTACATTTCTGGTAAGTGTCCTGGAAACATGAGCGGACTGTATCTGAGGCACGACATTCACCATACATTATCGTGAACTAGCAGGCATAGCTACAAATATTCTTTTTGTCTTATTGAACTCGATTCGCATGAGTGCGTACCGAGCATAGACATTGCTTTATTGACAACAGTCTTAGAGGTTCATTTCATCACACATCAGGTAATATTGTGAAAGAGGTGAAGGTCGCGCTGGCGACCCGAGACACAAGCGTCAACAACAGCCCTCAGGTCTTACAGCACTTCTGTACACCATGCACGATAAGGTCACGCTAGCGCTCTTCTCTTAGCATCCCAGCCTCAAATGCATGTATCACATAGGTCTCAATTACCATGGTGTAAACGTTATCTCGACTTTGTCTTGTCTAGCTGTCATCTTTGTCTGCTAGCTTTGTGGATGGAGCCAACAAAGTTGTCTACGGGTTCGGTCTCCAAGAGTCTCTTGTCTTCGAGCATGGAACCAATAGAGCTTCTATGATCCAGTCCTAACGAGTCTCTTTCCTTCACCGATGAGATCTTCTATGTACGATACCTTCGCTAAGAAGGACTCACAAAGCAGTATTGCGTAATGGCCACATTTAATGACCACGTCAGTAAAGCACGATGTCTACGGTTGATTATGTCAAACTTGAATTCACCGACTACATGCTGTGATTTATACTATCTTTTTTAGAAGGTTATAATCTGTATTCCACCCCATTCCACCTTCTCCTTCTTGAGGGTCTTGACAACTGATAGTACAAGTACTGCCATTCACCCAGCAAACTGATGTTGCTGCTCCGTGTTCCCGAGATGCTTTCGATGAGATAGTTGATGCCGCCATGATCTTTGTTACGTGTCACAACAATACAACTGCTATTGGTAGATCTATAATTTATGGCTCACACAATTACAACACTTCATTGTTTTCACTCCCTTAACGGCACAGCATTTCAAAATCCGCTTCAGATACGGACAGATGGAGGGGAAGCTGAGCAGAAGAAAGATCGGAAGGAGATGAAGAAGGAGAATTAATGGGCGAAGACCTAGTGGGCTGCCACTTTACTGCACAGAAACAGACGCCTTTCAACCAGCTGCGGGTGGTTATCTCGGAATTCTGCCGTCATTCCATACATGCTCCCCCACCTCCCCTTTAAAATACAACCACAAACACGCATGCATATCCTCACTCAAGCGCAAACACTGAGAACGCACTTGCATAGGCGCCTACGTCGAGAATCATGAAAAAAAAAAAAAAATACCAACTTTGAAAGGTGAAATATACTTGATGTAGAAAATTTCAATTTTTTAAATCGTTTCCTTCTCAATGGAAACAAGGGTTGTGTAATGACAAGTGAATAAACGTGTGAGAACCCAACTGCACACATCGCATCATCCCACTCACAACACATCAGATACAAGAGAACTCTCTGTACAGATCTGACCCATAGAAGAAAGTAGAGATTAACGAAGGTGCATGGAGATGTATGCTAAAAGAACATTTAGTTAAAAAGTGGCATAAAATAATGATTCAAGTATTTCTCCTTTAAACTTAAAAAGCCTAATTTGGAGGCAATAATAATACATCTAAATTTTTTCGCTTAAACATGATCTCCTCTTTTTGCCATATATATGCTATATCCAAATGGCACAATTCCATTTAGTTTGAAATTTATGTATATAAATTATGGATGCAATGTCGTGCATTAGAATGTATTCATTATCATTACATATATTATCACAGATTTCTTTTTCTAACAGCACCTACAAGAAAACTCAGAAGCTGAAAAAAAGATATGACACATGTGGAACACAGGACTTTCATCAACTGCTCATGATTTATGAGCATAGTTTGAATCTTTACAGCATCAATACCACTAATTTAAACAGTGTGTTTCTGCACAGCTTTCTGTCCATTCACTAAATTCTCATACACTTCACCAGCTACATACAGTTTTATCACCACCTTAACCCAATATACATGCATTTTAATGTCCCATATATTATATTTTTATACACTTGTGGCAACTTACACATCAGTACATGTTCCCGAAAGGCACAAAAATTTCCATTGCATTAGTGCATGATTAAAGCAAACGGCAGACAAAGAATGTGTGTATAGAGGGCATACATTCATAAATCTTATTTTCACCATCATTACATTAAGCAGGGAACACAATTTAGAATGTCTTAAGTTTTACAAGAGAAAGCACTGGTGACAATGGGTAACAACAACATATCAATAATAATGAAATTAATCATTTCCTGACAGATTCACAGTTAAAACAAACGAAAACCAAAGAAATTGATAAAGTAGCTTTACTGACATGACAATCAAATTCAAACCTTAAAATGCAAACTGTCCTATGTGACAAGTTGGCTTAAATTTATGCAATGCAAGTATTCAGGGTCAGGTTAATTTTCATGGGAAAATGTTTTAACCCACAGATTGACAATAGCTCAAGATTTTCCTAGAAGGCATTTTGTCATCTCATCCAATTATCAGACTGAGATTGAAAAAAAAAAGAAGAAATATTCACAAGAGATCCCCTTATTACACAATGGTAGTGTTACTTAAGACAATTAGGCTATTAAGAGTTATAGTGGATAAAAAAAAAAAAAAAGGGTACTCACATCATTGAACATGATAAACTTGTTGCCTTTGGTAAGATTTTCGGGCACAGAAATTGGGCGCAGCTGCACCACATGCACACCTGGCTTTGCACTTGCCATGTTGGATCTGTCCGGATTTCAGGCCCACATGCAAAGTTGTTTAATCCAGTATGAATAAAATCACATAGAGTGTAAGGTATTGCTGTACAAAGGACATTTAATATAATGCGGTACAAAACGCTTCTCCGCTGCTGGTTTCACTGCTTAGAGTTTGATGACAAATAAATTCACAATATATGTCAAAAGTGGGACAACACTGAAATTAGTGCAAGAGTCATTGTGTCTGTTGTTTTTTTTATTCCTATTTTATCTTTCGAAATGGAGGATGAAAAAGAATGGATCTAGTCACTGACACTGCATTTTCTTCAAACACAAGGTTGACTCTTCACGAGAACAGCTCGTAAATTTCATACTTTAAATTGAAACTGCCTGGGCACAGAAATTACAAAGCAATCACAATAACTGAAATGGTATCTTATTTCACACCATGTCCTCAAATTTCCAACACGTAATGAACTTATTTCACACCCTCATATTGCAAACAAGTTATGATCTGAGATATGGATATAGACAGATGGACAACACCTCAAATCTTTCCTACTTGTGCTGCATCATAACCTACAAACAGTTCAAACACCCAATACCAATCTGGGTATAAGAGAAGTAAACAACAGAACTACAAAACAAAGAACAACTTCTTCTTGACTTCTATGTTAACAAAACAAAGACAAAAATACCTTGACTTAGAAATATTACATTCCTTCAGTACAGGTAAGCTTACTTTGGCTGTAACAACATGCTCCACTAGTCACATTATGAAGGAACACATGGGAGCTTCAATGAGCTGTAGCTTTTGGGCTGCTAAAAAGAACTAACTACCTTCCTAATACCTCCCCTCATAGGAGCTCCTCAAACCTGGCAACATTGCCTTGATCAGCAAAAATACCAATGGATGCAAAACAAAACAAAGCAGTTATTTTCAGAGCTGGCTTAAAGATGTTTGTTACTGAACAAAAGTTTTATCTTTTTTCTTTCTTGCTATTGATTTACTGCTAGATCTAGATCTAGGTGGTTAAAGTAGTGTTTTTTATCCAGGCCAAATTGTACAAAAATAACACTTATTAATAACTTGCATTGTAGGCTACTCCTGTCAACTCCAAAACCCTACACTGTTAAAAAAGCAAATAAACTCAGATTTCTCAACATCAAGCACTTTATTCATAACATCAATATATATCCTTATTGTATCATCATAACTATTAATGCATTTCTTTTGGATAAATCATCAAAATAATATGATTGAATTATTAATCTGTGAAGATGAAACTTCTGACCATCCTGTATCTTGAAAATATTTAATAAAATCTACTCAAGAGTTAATGAACAACTTCACAAGTCTTGCTGTCAACCAAGATTTCTGCCATAATCTTTTAAACAGTAGGCCTATATATCTACTATTTCTTGTTCCAGTATATACTGTAAAATATAGGCAGAATATTATGCTAACTGTGAGGACAAGCTCACATTCAAATATTACAATGTAATAATATTTTTTTTCTGAAATATTCATTTAATTACCAGATAAAAATAAACAACCTGCTCACAATCCTGAACAGTTCAGTTAAAATAACATTAATACATCAGTCAAACTCTCAAGTGTCATACATTGATACCCATTGAAAAGTACAATAGCACAAACTTTTGTGGTACATATATAAACGTAATTCTCTTCTATAACCTACCCAGAGAATACATCTTGCCCTATTCCTGAACATCTTGCATTACTTAAGGCAAGAAGTGTAAACACTTGGGCAGGTAAAGGCACATTTGGCAAGTAAATAAATGGGGTCACAGAACTCAGCAGTATATGAATTCCACTGTTGGTTTGTGGCTGCTGAAAACTGTGTTATGCGATAAGACAACCAAGCCAAGATAATACTAAATGATAGACATTTTCCTAGTTCACGATGGATACAAAAAAGTGGGGAAATTATCTTCTATGTGTATCTAGATCAAGATCTAGATTAGATCTATAGGCCCTATCTAAATTCCACAACAAATCAAGTGTTCTATTCCCAGTACAATACAGACAGGACTTCTTTACTGATTGTCAACTGTGACAAAGCTTAACTTCTCTGATTTTCAGTGACCGGTTAATCGGTTAATCGCTCGCTCAAATAGATCTAAATCTATGATCTAACCCAGTCCTCTACGCTGCAAGAATATGACTGCCTTCTATTCAGCCTGAAAACACACTAGAAAAGTGTACCTTCGCGGTATGAGGACGAAGAAATGACAGGACACCGCTAGATCTATGTAGACTCAAAACCGTTAAAAATAAGTGACAGTTTATGCACTGTAACACCCTAGAGTCGATCTAGATCGTTTCAAGTCTACTCGAAGCCGAATACCAATGCACTGAACAACCGACCAAATAGGTAAATCTGAAGTTAACCGTCACAACTTAAAAATACGAACTTCATCATACTAAAAGAATCCAGTCCATTAATTTTCTACAACGATGAGGGATAAGCTCCTGAACTCACCATTAGTACGACTGGCCAGATCTATGCTATCAGCCGTCCGCCACCGTTTAGTGTTTGACACTCCACTAGGCCGTCTGCAAACCCGCGCAGAGCTTGCGCGGCGGTGAACGTTTGTTGTGTGTAAGCCAGTGTGTGTGTCCTCGGCACAAGGCCACATGAACAGGGCTCCCTATCGCGAGGTGTGGGATCATGTGACCAAACAAAATGGCGACGGCAAGCGCAGGTGAGCCGAATGCATCAAACGGTGGGCGTGGCTGGATGTTGCAAAACCGAAATAAACAAACCTCCTGGCAGTCACGAAATGTTATGGAGTTCTGGTCTAAATTTAGTGCGTTCATGTCCTCTCGCTTTATTCCGATTGGGAATCTTTCTCATAAAGCTTCAATACGCCCAGACCGGGCGTGAAGGGAGAAGATGAAGTACAGATAACAAAAAAATATGCGGTTGTTTGCAGTGAGAAATTAGATCTAAATCTAGATCAACGTAAGTTGGTAAGTTCTGGGTGATCAGACACCTCAAAGAACAGACGAGATGATGGGTGGTTCCAATCAGCTTATGAAAGTGAATGACGGGTGAAGTTTATAAGAATAATGAAATAAAATAAGCTGCTCCGAGAAACCCATCCAGTCTCGAGCGGATGCCATCAAAGAGCAGAGCCGAAAATAAGAATAATAATAAAAGGGGGGGGGAGGCTACATAGTGGAAAAATGAAAATATAGAAATAGATATTTTGGTCGTACGTTTTGTTTAACATCCATGTCGTAAAAAATTCTCTCTCTCCTTGTTTCTCTCTCACTTCTTTCTACAATTGTCCATTCACAAAATACATGTATTCACACATATCTACACACACACACACACACACACACTTCTTCCGCCTCAAATGTTCGCCCTCTCAGATATTTCCAGTTTCCTTCATTCACTTGATCATTGGGAGGTTTCATTTTGTTCCAAGCAACAATATCCTTGATGCCTTAGTATGTGCTCTTGGAAAATGTGAACAAGTAATAGTTGCTAAAATCGGTGTTTGGATCTCTGTGTCCGACTGTGCTTATCTAGGTCTTTTTGCGAGGATTTAGTAAAACGTGTAAAGTTATATTCAAATAATAAAAGCATAAACGTTCACAAAAGTTCATGCAATACCAGTATTGGTCTAGAATACCCCTCCAAACCAGGTATATTTATGTGTAGTTAATCTACGAATAGTAGGGGCGAAGAGAACAAGAGAACTCAGTTGGAGGTCTGTGTTATCAGGATTATCTGTGGAGTTTGAGAAACAACTTATTTATGTCTGTTGGGACTGTGAAAGTCTGGCCGTTCGATATGCTTCCTGTGTGTATACCGGTATAAACCGTGCATAGAGGTCGTGACATAAAAGACATGTATAATGAGGTTATTATTATTATTATTTATTTATTTTTTTTTTTTTTGTAATATATCATTAACAATCACTATCAACATGCAGCATGTCCGTTCCATTGGTGAAAGTATCTCCACCCTCTTAAGTTGACTTACCTATGGGCATAACAGTATAACTAACTACTAACTAGACCCTAAATTGAGCGATCCTCGAGCGGCTGAAAAAAACAGGGCTTTGAAAACAAACGCTTACAGCCAAAAAACACTTGATGAATAAGAAAATTAGAGCTGAGACTCATCGCTGTGAGTGACAGACTTAGAACATTTAGACCTTCTTCAACTGAGATGTTCTCCCAATAAATTCAAGTAATTTTTATTATTATTATTAAATTACGGAAAAACAAATAGTAACACTAACAGTTTATATGAAAAGGAGACTAAATGACGGCCTTCTGAAATATTAGGCCTGATGGTAATCATTGAGTCAGTCGAAAGGTAAAAAGGGCAAAGAGAAAAAGAAATGAAAACATGGATGATTTAAAACAAAAGAGGTGAAGAAGAAATAGGAGAAGTCAAGTTATTTGATTTGTGAAAGGAAACAAAAACAAGACGAAACATAACAAATAATAACAATAATAATAATATAAAATCACATTTTTTTTTTCAAATCTAGAAAAAGGTGAGGAGCACAGACAGAAAAAAAGAGAGGCCTTGAGAGTCCACCACAGACTGACCAAGTAAACTAAAACTTCAACAACAATATGTGCTGTTATAATGACTTGAAGTCCTTCACCATCCTTCTCACGAACAAAGATAAATGGGATCCTGTTTGCAAATGTTGAACTATGTCTAGGTCCATCTTGTTCTCTTTCTTTGTACACATTTTAACAGGCGCACCGCTTTTGTTTTCTACTCATACATTTTTACAACTCAAAATAAGTTGACTTTCTTATATTTCTTCTTTGTTATTTAAACCCATCTGCTTTCGACTGACTCACTGATTATCGCCAGGCCTAATATGTGTTGAATTTCTAAAGTCCTTCATTTAGTGTCCTTTTAGTATCAGCTTGTTAATACATGTATTACCATTTATTTATTTATAATTTATTTTCCAGTGATTAAATCAAAATACTACTTTTATTATTCAAAGGGCACCTAGTTGGAATAAGCTCTACATGTTTTAAGTCTGTCACTCACAGCGAAAAGTTTTCGTCATAAATTTCTTCCCCATGTTTTGCTTTCTGTACGCGCAAACTTCCATCGTGCACTCAGGTCCCTGCCTATGAGCGCCGACGCTGTGCTCAAATTGGACCGGACGTACTGCCTTCGCACCGGTTCTTCTACTATACATGTAGTATGTCTATGAATTTAACGAACGGCGTGAAGGCAAAACTCTGTTTTTGTTTTTTGTTGTTGTTATTATTATTATTATTATTATTATTGGTTCAGGGATCAAAGGAAATACAGCTATGAGCAAGCGACAACACTGCCACCGCTTTTCACTATGCTGTCATTAATAATACATGGGGGCATGTTCATCACGTGTTTATTCGTGTGTCCGATGCAAACATTTGCATGTTGTCATGAGCAATAGACATTGAACTGATGTCCAACACTTTTTATTTCTTTTATGTTTTTTTTTTTTTTTTGCTTTTTGTTATTGTTTGTTTTCCTTAAGCCTTTCAATCCTAAGAAATAGGATTATCTCGGTTTTTAGAAGTTGCCAATGTTTGCTGAGAAACTCTGTGGGTAGAAATTTGGAATTTGGAAATTTTGCCCCCACAGCGGCACTCAGCCTACTCTTCCATCGATTTTCAACTGCCAAGGGTTCTTTAACGTGCGTGACGTACACACAGGACCTCCGAAATATATTTGCCCTTATCCGAGAAGGCTAGACGTCGGGATTCCCTACCCACAGGAAGCCTGGGGACAGTTGAGTCACTGAAAAAATGCGGATTTTCGATCTTCGTGTCCCGTCATCCCCCGATGCAAAACTCGCGAGTCGATCCCGGCCTGTTTTCTCCATGAGCAGACGCCATACCCATTGAGCCACTGCGTCCCCTATGGTTTAGGTTCTTAAAACAACCGACTTTATGCGCACGTTTATTCAAGGAGTATTACAAAACAGCGCCGTACTAGACGAACAACAAAATGTCGTACCATATAAAACATCTGGGCTTGGACTCGGATTAGCGTAGAGCTTTCTGGGTGCATCAGCACTTGGTTTTTGTGTGAAATCTGAAAAATGCACTCATTGTTATCAACAAGAACTTTGAGACACCAGACCAGTGCTATACTAGAATGGCAAGGGACATTTTCAAAACTAGGTGCGAATAGGCATAACTTAACTATTTACCTTCAAGTGCACCGTGATATGGTGCTCGTTATGTCAGCACCTTTTCAACTGACAGCAAAACAAGATTTAAAAAAAAAAAAATAACGACAGTAGCAACAACAAAAACAACAACAACAGCAACAACAACAACAACAACAACAACAACAACAACAACAACAACAGCAGCAGCAGTAGTAAAAGTAGCAACAGAATCAACAATAGTTACAACAATAACAACTACAATAATGACTCCAACAACAACAACTTCCAACAACAACAACAATACCAACAAAAAACATTAATATCAACAGCTATAACGCCAATAACAACATCATTTACACCAATAACAACAGCGACAATAATTAATCATCAACCAATCTACAATAACATCCGTAACAAACAAACCAACAAACAAATAAACAAACAGTAAACAACAAGGACAACAAATCACAACAGCCTCCTGGTTGGAGAAATCAGGATCGATCAACATCATTGTAAAAGCCAGCCTGGCTCAGTGCTCGCAGGTCACGACACCCCCCCCCTCCCCCTTTCCCCGTCATATTCACACTAGGAGAAAACCCAAGTGAACAAAAAACATCCAATCCTAAGCCAAAGGTTCTTGCACCAGTCATTGTTAAGTTCCATTACTTTTTATTATGGTAGTCTCAAAATTATGGACTCTCATCTGGGGACAATAAGCTAAAAATCCTGGGATTTCTAATCCAACCCTCAGGCAAATCTTTTTAGTAAAATTGAAAACAGGCAGATTATCGGCAGACAGAAAAGCAGACAGATGGCAAGACTGATAGATAGTCAGGCAGACAGACAGACAGACAGATAGACAGACAGGCGCATGGAAAGACAGACAAGGAGACAATAAACAGATAGACAGACAAGTCGATGTGGGAACAACAGGTAGACAGACAGTCAGACAGACGGCTAGACAGACAGAAAGATAGACAGACAGGCAGATGAACAGACTGATATAGATAGAGAGACAGGCAGATGGGAAGACAGACAGACAGACAGATAGATAGGCAGATAAACAGACAGCCAGATAGAAAGACAGACATGCAGACGGACAGGTAACAGACAGATAGACAGACAGACGAAATTCTTAATTGTGACCGGACAGAAAAGATGACCTCTGTGCACTTGACAAAGCGATTTGTGTCGACAAAGGACCAGATTGTGTGCAGGGGGGCTGGTTTCTGTCTCCTCACTGTCTGTGAATCTGCTCTGTACTTGGGACTGGCGTGTTCATTGTTGTCCTGTCTGTGTGGGTAGAAAAACAACCACAATAACAATTGACACTCCTTCCGCAGGGGGCCGAGGTGTATAAGTAGGTTCTTTACTCCCACCTGCAGGAGGTGAAAGCCCATCACCTGTGAGATATCTACTATGGAGTGCCATCCTCTACGTTCCAAGGGTGACATCTCTTCTCTTGTTGTTTTTTCTTAAACCTTTCAATCCTAAGAGACAGGATTATCTCGGCTTGTAGAAGTTGCCAATTTTGCTGAGAAATTTTGTGGGTAGAAA
>JBCAUA010000013.1:4095545-4161549 GCA_038406235.1 Peronia verruculata | reverse complement strand
TTGTCTGGGCTATGAAATGAGGGCATTTTGATAAGGAATAAACAATTCTGCACCTACCTCATTGTGCACTAACGGCATTTTAGGTCCTCAAAATCAACTTTTGACCCCAAAGTCCATTCCACACTATCAGTAAGAGGTCAAAGAATAAAAATATCGCTAGAACGCAAGATCGACAATTTTGACCCACATCGATTTTCACTGCCGACCTTGGCTTTAAGAAGATGTTTCTTATATCCAAAGATAACCAGATGTATTGGGTTTTATAAGGTGTAAATAACTTAACAGATTATTGTTTGGTCAATCTAGATTGGGCACTACATTTGTAAGTGAAAGTTCAAAACTTGATTCTGTTTACACTCAGGCTCTTCAAACTGAGGTGGCCAATCACCAGAGTGACCTTGACTCCCTGAGTGATTCGGCCCAGGACCTGGTCAGGGTGAGCACTGACTCGCGTGTGGTCAGTCAGGCCTCACAGTTAACCACAAAACACCAGACAGCCACCATCAACATTAAGGTAGGAAGTTGATTCTGTTCCATTTTTTCAGTTCTGTGCAGCTGCAGATGACATGAAGTTACGCACAATGAAGTTGTGAGATTTCTCTGCATATGTGCACTTCATCCTCTCGCCTTTTATTGTATCAAATATACTGTTAGACCACCTAAGAGCTCTTGATGATTAATGACACAGTAGAAAGAGGAGAAATTAAACTAGATATTGTGTACTTGAATACTCCTATCTGTACAGACAAGAAAAGTGAGATCATCATTAACCTAGAGTACTATTTGACATTGCTGTGATTTTTCATAGGGAACTGCTGTATGTAATCAACAAATAGTTATTTGTAGGTCATTAGCGATGTTGTCATTGAGAGGCAGATTTGTTTCCAAATTCACCCTCAAGATTTTCTTTCAGTGAACTCATGAAAGAAGGTCCTTCTGTGGGGATCTCTTGTATTTCATATCAGCACAAAATGTCTCTGTGACCTGAATGCTTATGTTGGTTGGGATATCCTGAATCTTTAGTGTGAGCGAGCTTGTATGATAATCAGCAATTTTGGTCTTTATTTGATGAGACAGATATGTCTCATTTGGCCATATCATCTCTGCTACATTTTCATATCCTGATATGTAGAGTCCTGTTGAACAATATCTAAACTGAGCTATAATATGGTATACCTGTCTGCAGGAGCTGTGTCGTAGGTGGGAGCAGTATGTGCTGGACCACCAGGCCTATATCCAGGCCTTTGACCAGTGCCGTGCCTGGCTGGCTCAGATGAAGGACAAGGTGGCCCATGTGGTGGACACCAGTGGTGATAAGACAACTGTTCAAGACCGACTGGGTCAAGTTCAAGTAAATATATGGCCTGCTTTCGGACAATTTAATTGACAAGCACTGCTGGAAAATGAATAGAAATTCTTTTCAAATTAATTCTAAACATTATTTACCTTATTCACATGCCGTGACTTTACAACTCTCAAGTTTATTTTTTTCTTGTTGCATGACTTGGAATTTGTTCACGGCATTAAGGAACATTTTCTAAATGTGTGTTGTTATGTATGAAATAAGGTGCAGTAATATTTTTTCCATTTTTCTTTAGAGAAATAAAATGGAGGAATGTCCTGCTTCCTTTCAAGACTAATTTTTGTTTGGGTCTCAGATTTGTTTAATATGGGGACTTTCAGTTTTCTGAACAACAATTTTGCTTACAAGTGTCAATCAGTCCATTAAATGATTGTCTTTGTCTTTGTTGCTATGCAGGAACTTCTGAATGAGAAAGAAGAAGGCATGCACATGCTGCAGATTGCCATGGACAACATGCAGATAGTCCTACCCAACACCTCCGTGACAGGGCGGGACAACATCCGCCGGGACATGCAGACTCTCCAGCAAGAATATGACGCTCTATCGGCTGACCTGAATGATGCCAAGACCCAGCTGGATGGCACACTGGCTCAGTGGACTGTGTACGATGACAGCGTGGAGCAGCTGCAGAGATGGCTGAAAGATCTGGAAAACCAGATTGCTGCTGACTCAGCCCTACAGAACACCTTGCAGGAGAAGAAGCTCCAGCTGGAGAGGGTCAAGGTCAGTAACAAGATTTCAGCCATAGGGTCACATTTAGTCATTCAATATTCTCTTCATTTTGTAGTGTATAGACTTTAGGAATCTTTCTTTTCCTTTGTAAAGAAGCAGAATTTTAACTTTTGAACACTATAATATTGTAACAAACTTTGATGTCAGAAAATAAAAAAAATTCTTAATAATACCAACTTCAGTATTGTTCAAACTTCAGTATTGTTTTTTATTTTCTTTTCAATGTCATAAATTACATAAATATCATCTTTCTTTTTTCCTTTTCCAAACTTTGTTTCTGTTCTTTTTCAGTCATTGTATGACAACTTTGTATTTGATCTTCACTCAAAATTTGCCAAGCAGAATTGGACAAATTGTCCTACATTTTGTTATCACTATTATTTTACAAACAGACTTTGTTCTTATGGTATTTTTGTACTGGACAGGTTTTGCAGTTGAACATCTCCACCCAGCAAAGTACCATTGACAGCTTGAATGAAAAAGCCTTGCATTTGAAACACACCAGCAGGGATGGCAACTTGGGCGCACAGATTTCCAATGTGGTTGATAGATATGACAAACTGGTGAAACGAGCCAAGGTGAGATCTGTTATGGAATTAGTTAATTATTCTCAATCAAATGTGAGGAAGCAAATGAAGTAAGCCAATTTGCTGTTCTTTGTTCCAGGGTAAATCTCAGGAAATTGATGAAACAAGCACAGATAAATTTAGTGTGGAGATCATTGTTGCTTATTGTCACTCAGATATTAAGAAGTTCATGATACTAGCCAAGGTGAATCCTGTTTCGGAAATGGTTATGGGTAATTTTACTCTTTCCATGCAGAAAGGCTATCACGGCTGTGCCAGAGCATTTTAGAAGTGAACTGGATAGAAATATTATCAGAAATCGATGTTGAATGAGCGATTAAACCATCTTTCATTCATTTCATAAGAGAAAGTAGTATGTATGAGTTATTATTCATAATGATTCTTTAAAATGAGTGCTGGCAGCTGTCAGGAACAGCACAAATCATGATTTGGTGATCAGCTATATATAGATGATGGCCGAGCTGCAGAAATGCAAATCATCTATATATAGATGATCGGCATGACAGAGTTGAATCTTGACAAGTTTATGAAGCAACTAAGATGAGTGATGCTGTGAAAATCATTCTTTTTTTTTCACCCTTGAAATCAGCTTTCTGCATTGTCATATTGTGGGGAAAGAAAAAAATGCTTTTGTGGCATAGTTTTTGGGAGAGATGAAAGACAGATTTCAACTTTCACATCAAGGAAATAATTTATGCAATCTTTGCTATTACTTTGCTTATTGTAGTGAAACCTGGAGATGTTGTGTGTTTTCATGATGAGGTGGTGACAGATCTGTTATATTGTTGGTTTGGCCTGTTGATTTGGTCTTTTCATTCTTATGTTGTATTATAATATTAGTGGCCTGGCTATGGTGTAATGTTCCTTGATGTTTATGATGTTTTAGCTTGATAGACATTTAGAATTTCTTGAAATCAGATCTTGAGTGCTGTTTTAGATATATAGACAACAACAAACAAACAAAACAAAACTAGAAATACAATAGCTTACTGCTCAGTTTAACAAAGGATTGAATCTCTTACCATAGGCTAGATTGAACAGTACAATGAGTGCTTGTCATTGAGCATAAAGTATTGTAATGTTTGTGACTGACCATGTTCAGAGAGTTACACAAGGCCAGATTTGTGAAATTTTGAATCTGTTATCATACATCAAATGTTTACATCACAGAACAGACAGAAAACATGAATCAGTCTAATGTGTGGATTTTCATGTTCATGATGTGACAGGACTTAAACGAACAATGTGAAAAGAATCTGAAAGATCACCAAACCTATCGAGACACCTATATGGACACCTCTGACTGGCTGGGAGCTGCCATGGACAAGCTGGGCCTGTGCAGTGATGTCAGAGGAGACAGACATGCCATTGAGGCTCAGCTGCATAAAGTAGAGGTAATTTTGTAGTCTCTCACAAATAAATTACATTTAAGATTAAATGCTGTGATTTTATGACCCTCAAGTTATATCTTAAAAGGACATTTACACAACTAAGTGCAATATCTTTGAAATGAAGACCAACTGCTTCATTAGACAAGTTCTACCACCTTTATTAAGGTATTTTTTAACGTAAAGGAAAGATTTCATGTAGAACCAAACCATAGATGAGTGGAAAATATAGGCAAATATCTGGCTAGAATTGACTGCAGGATTGAACTTCCTGCCTGTTGGAATCAAAGTGACAGCCGAAAAACATATTCATGCTTCCCATAGCGAAAGTTCATGAGGAAAACCATGCTGGATTAAATGAAAGGGACCCCAAAAAAACCCCAGACAATTGATCAAAATGTTGAAAGATTCTTTACTGCAAATGCTGGTAATCATAAACTGTTTTACTGTGAAGCAAAGTGATAGTGAATGTTGGAAACAACATTTATCATGCTATGCAACTTGGATACAAGTGGGTTAAGAGTGCTTGTGTGTCAATCTCTGTAGGAAATCGCCATGACTGTGGAGGTGGGCAAGAAGAAGCTGCAGGAGGCTCAGCAGAAAGGTGGAGTGGTCATTCCCGAGACCTCCACCCAAGGCCAGGAACTGATCCATGAAGAACTGGAGATGCTGACTAGTGACTTTGATGGCTTTGAGTCAGACCTGAATGACCTCAAATCTACACTGAGTGAGTGTTATTTGTCCAAGATGGAAGAACTTGTAAATCATTGTTCTTTGGTTATAAACAAATCCCAGTCCATTTAAGCTACAAATATCTTCTGATTTGGTGACGACACATGGCATCTTTCCATATTGCCAATAGCAAGTTAAAGGGCAGGTTAGTATAATGATAAGCTGACCGAGTCCCATTGGCGTTCAATATTTTGTACAGAAATCTCTCCTAACTACTGCTTCTTTCAGAAAAAATGTGATAATCACTATGACCAGGGCATGGGATGAAACAATTAAAACAATTTTGAATTGTCCATTAGATTCTGTGAAAAAAAACAAAAACAAAACAAAAACAAAAACAACTCAAAGACACAACTCAAAGCAGTGTAAGCAGATATCATAAATTTATGGAAATTGAATGTGTGATATATTCTAAGGTCTGTTCAGCATCATTACATGTTGAGATAACTAGAAAAAGCACATGTGAAATTTCTTCTTTTATGACCTAGCATCCCAATTGTGCTTCTGTTTCCTGTCTTCTTTATTTTTCTTAAATGTAGAACATGGGACTGGTTTGTTACAGAAATTCATAGTTGGGAATTTTTATCAACAATGGAAAGAAAGTACAATTGATAGCAGTAGTGCTACTATTTGTAACAGGGCGTCATCTTGTATTTTCTTTTGTGTATTACCAGCAACCCTGCGAGACCAGTGGACCAGGTATGAGGAGAGCTATGAGGAGCTGAGTCGCTGGATCAAAGAGACAGAGAACAGCATGAAGGCCGACTCAGACCTGAGAGCCTCTCTAGAGCAGAAACTTCATCAATTCAACAACCACAAAGTAAGAGAAATAGTAAATATTGATGACTTGTTGACAGACCTTATATTGAAATGTAACATGAACATTAGAATTTATGGATTTTTATGGGAAAGAAAATGGACATTCTTATTGTTTGAAAATTATTCTTTGTATTCTTCAATTCTCTGTTGCAAGTGGTTTGGAAAATAAATATCTTGAATTCAGTGTGAACCTGAAAAACGTACTAAGTTAAGAATTAATGTAAAATGTTCCATGTAGAGCCTTCACATCACTTAGTCCATTTACTGTTATAAGTGGGTGCACAACTAAATAAGAAGGTCTACAAAAGAAAGCTGCCTCTCAAAAGTAAGACATTATTCCTGGTCAATGATTTCATAGTCAGCACATGATCTTTTATCGCATTTGTCCAGGCTGTCCACGAAGAGGCCTTACAACAACAGGAAGCCTTTGACCAACTAGCAGAACAGGCTCAGATTCTCATGCAGTCGTCAACTGACGGCCGAGTGTCCACACAGCTGACTCAGCTGAGTTCTCGTTACTCAGCACTCATCACCTTGTCCAAGGTAAGGGAGAGGAAATTTGTGGAGCACTAGCAAAAATTATTTATCCTCAACTCCTCTGTACTGATGTATCTGTGATCTCTCACAATCAGTCAAATCCAGTTTTTTCAACCCTCTGTGAAAATAATTTATTTCTCTGTCTTGGATAACATGTTGGACTTCAGGGCTTATGCTTCTGTGTGCTGTACCTGTCTTTTGAATCATTCCCAAGAGATTTTGTTGCATTGTCTTATATCAAAGTAGAATGAAACATTATGAGTGGCTATGAATATTAACAAGTGACTGTGTAACAGAATATGCCACCTGACAGGATGCAATGAATCAAAAACTAATTTTCTCTTTACCAAAGTGAAGACATTTATGTCTCTTCCCAGTAACGTGACAAGGTCAGCTGGCATATTTGCCATGAGGACCAAGCCACTGTATTTTCATACTGTCAGTGAAGTCATTCTGAGATGATATGAATGCTTTTATTGACTGTTACACATAAGAAAGTATTGACCTCGTAGAATCAGTTGTGACTGAAACCAAGTGGACATTATTGTGACAGAGTATGAAGTTTCACATTTCTGTTTGTAGAACATGCTTGGCAGTGAATGCCAGCAACTTTAAATAAGTTTCAGAACAGTTAAATAACAATCAGCAAAAAAAAAAAAAAAAAGCAAATAAGCAAAGAGGTAACAAAATTGGGCATTGAATGTAATTATTGAATTGATCATTCAGGATTTTGAGAGAAACTGAAAAGAAAAGAAAAAATAATGGGGTTTTACCCCCCAAAAAAAACAACAACAACAAAGAAACAAACAAAAAACAAGCAACTTTCAAAATTAAGCATTGAAGATATTGTGTATTACAATGAAGGTTTCAAGCAATTATGCAAGATTATGAGTTAAAATGGGAAAGGAAAGCAACAGGTAATGAAAAAAGAAAAGAAGGGAACAAAATTTAAGACTTGGCAATGAATGTCTTGTGTGTTACTAGCAAAAATATCTTCCAAAAGTTTGAGTCAGATTGATGAAGCTTTTCTTTTGTCATGTCCACTCAGGATCTGTTGAAGAGGTATGAGCAAACCGTCCAAGACCACCAACGTTACAGTGATGCCTACAGTCGCTCCAGAGCCTGGCTCCAAGAGACCAATGACAGGCTGTCAGTCTGTGCTGACACCTCTGGTGATCGCTACACCATCCAGACACAGCTTGAGAAATTGCAGGTAAGCTTTGCATGAAATGAATAGTTATGAAACTGTAGTCATCTAGATTTTCTGCATGTGCATTTGTTTCATTGTTATCATCATCATCTTCATCATCATATATTAATTTTTTTTATCCATAGTGGAGCATAGGTCCTCTTCAGCCTCCAGGTTATCCTATCCTGTGCATTCTTTTTCATTTTGTGCTAAATCAGTCATTGCTTCACTTAGTGATTGGCATGCCTCTTGACTTTGATCCCTGTGGGTTCCATGCCACACTTGCATATATTCCTAGTTGGGCTGTAAAGCTCAATCCTAGCCTGTAGTTTTTGCAGTGATGTTGCTTCGTGCAGATTCTAATGAAATTTTGAAGAGTCTAAACTAAGGATATTTACAATTGGTTATTGTGTGAGGAATAAACTTATCTATGTATAAATATAGGTTGATTCTATTTATTATTATTTTTTTTTTGAAATAGTTTTTTTAAATTTGATTGTTGGTGAAGATATGAAATTAAAGTTAACATTTTAGACCATTCCATATCTTGTATTTAAATGCTACAATTGAACATCTATAAAATAACAGAAAAAAAAAAATATCTGTTTATATCTTCAGCGGTTTGTCAGGGTAAGGGTTTGAAATGAACTTCACATGAGTGTGTGTTCACAGCATTTTCTCTCACCAAAATGCTCATCATTAGGATTTTTCTTTTAAACAACTTGTGCTTTTGTGTCATGAAAATTTAACACCCTGCTCCCAATTGTTGCAATTATGGTACGGCCTGAAAATCCCCTGCATACCAATTGTGGCATTAAGGCAACATAAAACTTTCTTTGGTGGAATATACCTTCAGTTTGTGACTTCCTGTCCTCTCTACTTCCTTCTGCCGACATTGCCTTGTTCAGCTGTCGCATGAATGCGACAATTGGTATGAAGGGGGAACAAAGTGTTGAACACTAAAGTGTTTGGCTACACTGTGATGTGAGATGGAGTCAGAATTTAAAAAAAAAAAATAAACTCCAAGTGAATTTTCATGACCATGTATTGATGAGAAGGGGCCTTTTTATTTTTAGTCAATTTATTTGTTACAGGCAAGAATTCTTCATTTGTTTTTCCCATACTGTGATGTCGATGTGTTTTTTTGCCAAACTACTACTTTTGCTCAGTAACCGAATAATCTCCATTTATAAAATAAATTAAACTTTCACCCCAGCATTGTAAGCAAGAATTTTGCAAAATGAATGTAAAGTTCTTTCTCTTTTTTTTTTTGTCATTTTTTTCCAATAAAGCCAACCTAAATTTATTTTACTGGCTGTGATATTACTAATTTTATGATGACGTTTGCCACTGTTGACTCAACACTGAATGAGTGAACTGGTTTAGGCTAAAATTCTGTCTGTGAAAAACTCATCTCCTGTTTCACATACACTGAGTAAAATGAGCTGTGGAATTTTGACTCATGTGTGCCATTTGCAGATTTGAAAAATACTAACATTCACCAATCTGTTCTTTGTCTTGCCCTCTCACAGTTTCATTTACAATGATATGTCCTGAGTTGCAGAGCAGTGTAAAGAAAATCAGTTTTTTAAAATTAGTTTGAATGACTGTTTTTTTTTGGTTTTTTTTTTATCTGAGAGTATTCAGATCTAATGAAGCAGATTCTAAATTCCAAATTTGCATCCTGCATTTAGAAAGAACCTATTGGAAAAAGATTGTCATTAAAGACGGATGTATATATATGTGAAAAATAGAATGATATATAAGGTTTTTTAGTGTTTTTCACTGAGTTAAGAGTCAATTTAAATAATCTAAATATGAGCAGCAATTTCATTTATTATTGGTAAGCGAAATAACTCCCCCAGGAAAGACATAAAGACATAACGAACTGTATTGTTGGGAATAAACGTATTAGATTCTATGCCATCATATATCGAGAGGCACTGTTTTCTTGATATGACATTGAAAATACAAATTTGTGGAAATCCCTAAAGATATGTTCTCAACTGAGATGTATACAACTTTTTTGTCAAATGTTTTCCCTTTCTGCAATATTGCAAGTTATCATATTATGTCAGATATACTTGCAATGATTGCTTCAAATTTCATCCTCAAAGGTTTAAATGAGACACATCATATTAAGTCATATAGATACAATTTGTTGTTCAGTCTGCATTCTTAGAAGTTTTGCAGTAAATTAAGATATCTCGAATCTCCAATTCAGTCAGGAATATTCAATTTCTTGTTTTTGATTTCCATATTCAGGAGTTTGCAGTAATCAAAGAAGAAGGCCAGATTTACCTGCACACAGCTGTAACATGGGGTGAGAAATCCATGGCCAACACCTCTGTAGAGGGAAGGGAAATCATCAGAACTGAGTTGCAGCAGCTGCAGACAGAGTGGGACCTTATGATTTCCCAGGTAGGCATTTGTGGAATGTCTGTCCTTTTTGTCGGGTCTGCGGCAGACACTGGCGGACATGGCACAACAGTTGTCTTTTTTGTCCGTCCTTCTTATCAGCTCAGTGTTGTAGTTTATATTACTTCCTGTGTAACTGATCAAGCTGTCATTATAACTTGTTCACTGTCTTCCTTGAATGTTCCTCTCCTATATTTTCTTTGTAGTGGGGGTTAATCCTTTGCTTACCAAACACTTGTGATAAACTTGATCCCAATGGATGATTACCAGTCACATAAGTGACAGTGATGTTTTTTTTATAATAAAAATTTTAATAATAAGATTTTTAGGGATCTGGTGTGAATTCCTCTCAAGTTTCCCCTTGGGCTTGAAAAGGCTATCAATCAAGCTGATGGGCATTCTCATGGAAATCAGTTGAAAGCTATTAAATCTACCCCAAAAATTTTAAAAAATACAATGTTAAGTTTGCACTTCACTAAGGAGGTAGCAGTGCTTAAAAATAAAATGCCTAGAACCAGCAAATTTTATGATGTCGATCACCATAAGGTGGTAAATATGAGATTTGTTTTTCAAGCAGTCACGGTTTACAGCTTGTTCCTTAGGCCTTCATCCTTTTTGTCCATGTAATATTGTTCACTTGGTTTGGTTTGCAGGTGACAGACACCAAGGTGATGCTGGAGTCCTGCTTGCTCCAATGGAGTGACTACAGTGTCTCCCACGAGCAGGTGCTCAAGTGGCTGAAGGATATGGAGAAGAGACTGAGAGACACCCAACCAAAAGCTGACCTGAGTGAGAAGAAAGCTGAGCTGCAGCGCATTAAGGTAGAATATAGAGAAGTGTCTGAGAGATATAGCAAATACTTCGCATTGTATCTCGCCTGTGAAACCAACTCTTGCTATGTATGATACTGCTCTTTGATTTTGTAATAAGTAGCCTTAGAACAATTTCAGTATAGTGTAATATGAAATATCTCTGAAAACTGTATTAATCACAGATAAAATTGATTAGAACTGGAATTTGGCTCAAATTCTGAACAATAAAAATATTCTCAGAATCTACATTTTTAATTGTGCTGTTTTCACATAGAATTACAGCAGCTGCAGATGGAACTGGAAATCCTCCAAAGTAATAGAAAAACAAAGGGAACCAGAAAAAGACACAAAGATGATTTTAATTATGAGATTCATTTTCATGTAAACTGTATAATTGGCCAGTTGTAGGCATCGGATCAGTTTTTTTCATTTAGGACAGTCTCCAATAAAAATTATGTTGTTTTTTCTTCATTTAAAAATTTTTAAAATGTCTGAATTTTGAAATTCAATATCACAACTTTTTCCCTCTCTCTCAGGGCATGTACCAGGACATTGTCTCCTATGAGCAGATGGTGGAATCTGTCAACAGTAAAGCTACAGATCTGGCAGAGAGAAGCCCAGCCAGTAGAGCTACCATTGACACATCCCAGATACAAGCCAGATATAACAGTGTCAAAGAGCAAGCCAAGGTACACAGTGATTAAGAATTATTGTGATAACTTATGACATCTTTTATCTTAAGATCAAGTCTTGTTTTGAATGATATTGTTCACTGTTAAATTACGTTTCTGATAAAACAGTGAACAAAACTAATGAAATAAAAGAGTGAAAAAAGCAAGACATTTTGAAAGATGGGTATTGAAGTTGTAATACACTGGGCCATAGGTCATGTCCAAGATTAGCATAGAACTAATAAAAACTGCCTTAACATTTAGCCAGTCATTACACTTCCAAAGAGGAAACAAAAGCTGATATTGAAATTGGGACACAGCTTACTAAAAGTCTTATTGTATTCCTTTGAAATCTTGCAGGATCTTCTGGCTCGCAGTGAACAAAATGTGGCTCATCATCAAGATTTCCATGACAGCTGCAACAGTTTCTCCTCTTGGCTGCGAACGGCCATTGAGAAATTGACAACTTGCTCAGATACCTATGGGGAGAAATCTGCTATTGAGGCCAAGATTGAGAGAGCAAAGGTAAGTACAACTCTGAGAAATTAATTTAAAAGGTCAAATGCTCCATAATTTGTGGATCATGCTATTGTTCTTCTGGTACAGTTCATATTTTCTCATAAGCTTCAGTCTATGGCATTGAGATGGATCAGTTTTAAAACGAGACTTTATTTTTAAAAAGTATATGTTTAATATTTGGCAAGGTTCAATCATTTGTTCCCTGGCACAAGTTCGAAAAAAAAAAAGAAAAAAGTTTTAATTCATCCCAGTCTCAGCATCATTGTAGCTTCTTGAAATTGCATATAATGTGATAAGTTAAAATATGCCTGCCATTGAAGAGCAAAATATATTTTTTGAAAATTACTTTAATGCCATGAGAAGATCCAACATAAAGAACTGTAGACTTGTTGAGATACCCCAGTCTTTAGTCAGGTCATGTTGCTTCATATTTATGACATATAACAAGTCATTTCTATATTCTTTCTCAGTCTCTGATGGCTAACCTTAGTGAGGGAACCCAACGACTATCGCAGGCCACTAAAGCAGGGGAGGCCACTCTGCCCAGCACTTCAGCCTCTGGACAGACAAAGATCAGACAAGAATTGCAAGCTATCAACAAAGACTTTGAAGAGTTCCGTGTGCAGCTTGTTCAGGTGAGGAATTATTGATCTTATGTTTTGGGCAGGCCTTGATGCTTGTCATCCCTGTTGATCTGTTGTATTGTATTATAATATGGATTCTACTGTGCATTTCTGATCATCTGTAAACATGGAGCATGGAAGATGGGTGTTCTGTGATGTGTAAAAAAAATTCACAGATTAATTGTTAATGATCAGTGAAAAAGCTACAAGTCTTCCAAATTGTCCACCCCATTTTTTTTCTTTTTTTTTTCTCTTTTTATTTCAGTGTTACTTTTAACGTTGTATTTATGATCATGTTTGAGATGGGTGAGATGCCAAAATGATCAAAGGACAATGGACAATCTATGTATCATGACCATATGTCAGTTATTAAGAAACTACCTTTCATAGAAAGTGTTGCGTGTTCAAATCCTGTCTGAAGAAGGGACAAATTAGAACCTGCAATTTCAGTGGCTCAGTGTGGTTTCCTGCCTTATGCAATAGGGAAGGAGGATGTTCGTCCCTCTTATCTTGGATATTTGTACATGTATAAATTCACACATGGGCTACCATGAGTATGTAGTGTATGATAAGAAAAGAAAGTTTGGCAATTAAAAATCAGTGCCATATAGGCAAAATAAGGCTGTCAGGGCAAAATTTCAAAAATCTCAACATTTTTACCTTGAACATATCTTTTATCCATAAACTTTGCATGCACACACACACCTGAAGCCAAGACAATCCTACTTGTGTGATTGAAAGACTGTATGTCCTAAAAAAAAACAAAAAAACTATATGTACTTTTTAAAAAACGACAAAATGTGACAACTCATGATTTCTCTCTGCCAGGCCCAGTCTGACCTGGAGACTTGCCTGACCCGCTGGGATGAATTTGAGGACAGTTATCAAGAGTTTGGCAACTGGCTGAGGGAGACTGAGGTCCTCTTGAGAACAGAACTGGATCTGAAAGCCACAGTGGAAGAGAAGAAACAGCACTGGGAGGAGTTTCAGGTATAAAGAGAGTCTAGTTTTGTTCATATCACACTCTCAGCTCTTATCTGTTTGTCAACACATCCTCCTATGTATTTAGATGCTTATCTCTTTGTCTGCCTACTTAATATGTCCATCTATCAAGTCCTCTCTCTCTCTCTCTGAATATTTATTGGATATAATTATTATTTCAGTTACCTTGTTTATGCAGAATTGTTTCATTGTTAGTAATTTGATTTGTTTCTGGATTTGGTTTGACATCATATTATCAAAAACTTAATGTTCTGTGGCACTGATATACATAAGCTAATATACCCGTGCTTATTGCATGTTTATTTGTTTCTTAAAACTTTATACTAGGTTAACTAGGTTCTGTTTTGTCTGTATTAGTTTGTGTTGTATTTAAAATGCTGTATTTGAAATTCTGTCATACAAATGAAAGTGGAGCATTGCTTGCAAAGAAGTCAGAGATTCATCTTAAAGAGATTGCTTTTTATATGTCCCTTGCAATATTCCATCCTCACAGCTGCACTTGGAAGATGCCATCTCCCACCAGTCATCCCTGGACAGAGTCAGTGAAAAAGCCCAGGCATTGCTGCAAACCAATGCTGATGCCAAAACCTCACATGCCATCACACAACTAACTACAAGATATCATGGGGTCATTGCTTTAGCAAAGGTTAGCCACTGCTCACTCCCAACCTTATGTGCTCAGATTGAATTCTAACAAGAAAATGGGGAAGTGGATATATTATGGATGGCATTGTCATTGTGAAGTTATAATTTATGGAGAGTGATCTTTAAGATATCTAAAAATTACACAGATGTGCACAAATGAGTCTTGGTTGTTGAGAATCACAGACATGTAAAACTTAATAGTTTGCTCTGTCAGGTAATGATAAAGACACAGAGTATAGTTTACTGTGATTCAATAGTGGCTTTAGCTTGCAAGTGGAACAAATCACTGCTTAGCATTAATCATTATGGTGGAGGTGAATTTTTTTTGAGTTACTGTAAAGCAACTTAGTCCACAAGCATTCGAAGACATGAAAACTCCATATGTCCATTTTGTATGGGTTGCTCTGATAGAATTATGACTTACGGTTCCAAGGAGAACAAATTATTGACTAGCATCACTCACGGTGTGCATGTGAAGTTATTTATCTATGTTGTTTTTTTTTTTCTCCCATGTGGTGTTGTTGACAAAAATGTAGTTATGATAACTTCATATGTGTGTTTGACCCCCTAGGATATCACTAAGAACCTTGAGTGTTATTACAACAACCACAAGCTGTACAAGCAGAACCATCACCTGTTCATTGACTGGCTGAGGGAGACCAAGCAAAGGCTGAAAACTGTCAATGATGACAGAGGCTCCAGGGAGAATGTCTTCAACAGGCTGAGGGAAGTGGAGGTAAGTATTCGCTTAACTGTATCAGAATTATAGTTGTCAATTCCAGTACTTAATGTTTGCATTTTATCAAAATCTTCTGGTAATAGCCAGTACATGCTCAATGGGAATAGTACATTAATGAGAATATGTACATGAAATTTGACTACAGGCGTTTCAGCTATCCAGTAGTTTTCTTCTAGAACACATTCCCCAGAATGAAACCATGTCACAGAAAGTTGAAAATTGCATTAATGATGACACTTAATGTGGTAGATTAATTGGTAATGTTTCACAGATCTATTAATTAGCTTTGCAAGCTAGACTCAAACTTGCATGGTGTATGGCATCATCTGTAATATTTGAAATGGAAAATTTAGATTGCAGAAGTTACCTCATGAATGAAAAAAGTGTTGCTTGCAAGTCCATTAGAATCAGCTTGTAAATTTTTGATCACACGAATTTCAGACATTGGGCAACATGTAACTTAGTGATAGATATAAGAATCTTATTTTCTTCATGATGTTCCCTGTCAGCATTGTAATAAATGTATTCAGCTGTATGTTTTGCAGGTTTCTTACATTAATATAAGCCACATAAGATGTAACACTATAGGATATGAGAAGATAGGGTGACAAACTTTACTTGTACCCAAGGAAATTCCTGTCACAACATAAGAGGCATGGTATAGATGTCAACTATGTTCACACTCACATAATTTATTCTTGAGCAGGAAATCCAAGGGGCCCTGGACCAAGGCCACACCATTCTACGCACAGTATTAGAGAGTTGTGAGAAAACACTGCCCAACACCAACCAGAAAGGAGTGCATGTGATCAGGAATGAAGCTGACACAGCCAAAGCTGACTATGAAAATATTCTGACTCAAGTCTCACAGGTAATGCAGCCCTACATAAACAGACTGACAGACAAAGGGACAGACGGAAGGAAATTTTGTAGCCATATTTTACAGCACAGTAGTGGTTTTGAGCACTTTGCAAACTCCTTATAACAGAGTGTTTTTGGGAAAGACAAATTATGTCCAGTTTATGTTTTTTATGTCCAGTTTAGACCATGTAAGGATTCAAACCCAGGAAACATTGACTCATTTCCAGGTCTTCCATGTCTTCCACATTGTTATGTAAAATTGGAAAATTGTATGAATTTTCACAGATGACCTTTTAACTTTGCTGAGAAGGTATTCACATAGATCTGTGTAATCAGGAGTACTAAATACATATGTATGTGAAATTTTTTTTTTTATACCCTATCTTGCTCTGACATCTTCATATGATAATCTTGGATCAAAAGGTTGAACAATCAAAAATTAGTGATCCATGTAAATTACAGAAAGTAGTAAAGTTACCAGCTCAGATATGAATTTAAAAGGACGCTACGATGTACATTTCAGTTTTATATGGGTCAGTAATCTTATGCTCAATTTTTGCACAGGTGAAACGCTCGTTGGAAGGTGCCCTGGGACACTGGGAAGATTTTGAGAACCTTTATCAGCAGTTGGCTGACTGGATGACTGATGTGGAACGCAGGCTGGGAACCACTCCAGATTTCAAATCTGACTTGCCAGAGAAAAGATCCAGCCTGGAGAGGCACAAGGTGATTGATTATGACTATTTTTAACAATTTTATTGCTTATCTAAAGCAAATAGTGATTATGATAGCTGGTTTGATCTGAGCATGGCTGTCACATTCATGCTATGGTATTTGACATGGAATATGAAAAATGCCATCTGCTAAAATTGCTAAGAGTGTCTCACTCAGACACGTTACTCTCTTCTGATCACTTTACTTACTTACTGAATGGTCTGAAAAGTCTGATGATAAATTCAATATGTGCTACATGAATTCATTGCATTCATATTAGTTCAGTTTAAAAAAACACCTAGTTTGAGATATCTTGAGCATGTGTCTGATATTTGAGTGTCATGTGAGCTGTCTTTGTGTCCAAATTCATCATTCATTTACAGAGAATAAATAAATGGAATAAACCATTATGCCTTGAAGGATGGAATTCAGTGATGAGCTAAGAGTTTAGGAGTGTATGATGTTACACAGACTTTGTTTTGTGGCTGTTGCAGGCTCTTCAGGCAGACATTATGGCTCACAAGGAGCAGCTGGATCGCCTAGAGGAGAAAGCTAACCAGGTCAAGGACAGCGTGCCTAAAGCTAAAACAGCTGAACTCAAATCCAGATATGCAGTGCTGCTGGACAACAGCAGGGTAAGCTTCACATACACCTTGTACATCTCTCCATCCTTACTTATGTTATCTTACATCTTTTTTCAAAGTGTGAATCTTTTATCAAATGGTCACAGAATTAAATAGCCATAACTGAACTAGACTTATGGAGATTTTGCAACGGGCTGAGGGATGAATTGTCAGTGATACCTATTAGACTGGATCTATAGAGTGCCAACATTTATAATTACTTTTGTTTTTTTTGTGTGTGTTTTGAAGTACTTTCTGGACATGTCAGTATATTTTTGTCCTGACTGATTATTTTTATACCATATCACTATCATAATATTGTGAATTTTAATATTTTCTGATCAAAGTGCCATCTATTTCAATCTGTTGTCTTATGTGCTAACATGCAGTGCCAATGATAGTATCAGACCAACATTTGAAATTAGCAGATCGTACACTTTTGTTTCCCTTTGTTCCAACACTCTAGTGGACTCTGGAGAATGACTTGTTTGTATCAGTTGCTGACTGTGTATTTATAATAATTTCCTCTGATGTCTTATTCTCAGAGTGTTGTTGGGCATGTTGAAGAACAGGTTGGAAGCCATGAGGAATATCGCAAGGCTTACATTGGCTGCCTAGACTGGCTTGCTAACACTAAGCATCGCCTCCAACGCCTGGCTGACTATTCAGGTGACAAGAGAACTTTGCAAGACAGGCTGCATCAGCTCAGGGTAAGCCTTACATATGTACATTCCAGTTAAGCTTTCACCATACCTACAGTTTGGCATTGGATGAAGCGCTAATCATCTGGCTACTTAAAGTCATCATAGGCCTTTATCTGTCAATATTTTTTCAAAAATGAAATTGGATGAAAATCTCCAAGATTTAAGCAGATAGAGAGCAATGGCTTGTTTGGATTTCTTTAAATGATTGCTCTTTACCTGGAATGTTTTTGGTGTAATGAATGTTTATGTTAAGAAAATAAAACCTTCAACTATTCTGTGTGAATGGGATCAGCATATATATCACCAATTTCATAGTGAACTCTTCAAGGAATCCAAAGACGTAAAGGGAGAATTCTGTGAAGAAGATCAGAGCAGAGTAATTGTCCTTTGCAGATTATTATGGAATGTAGCTCTTATATTTAAGACATTGTCTTACATAGGAAGCTAAAAATAAAAAGACTATGTCATTTAAACAGAAACCGTACAAAGTGAAAACTGAGGTTGCTTTATTTACAGCGAGTTTAAATGTATTGTCGGCATTGTATTTGCAGGATTTCAAAGCAGAATTGGGACATGGCCAAGAGATGCTCAATCGCACTGCTACCTTAGGTGAGAAACTATGTCGTACTACATCACCTAGAGGCCAGGATGTCATTCAAAAGGAGATTGACAGCCTGAGCGACGACTGGAGGTCATTCAGTGCCGCAGTCGGAGATGTTGAACGCAACCTGGAGGCCTGCATTTCCAACTGGATGGAGCTGGATGACGAGCACATGGCCTTGAGCAGCTGGCTGGAGAGGATGGATAGTAAGCTGAAGGGTTGCCTGGAAACCAAATCTAACCTGGCCAGAAAGAGGACTCAGCTACAGGAGGGTGAAGTAAGTGCATCATCATTTGAAATGTGTAAGATAAGGAAAAGTAAGATTAAATACGAAATATGTCGGTTCCTGCTTCTTCCTCTTCTTATTCATCTCAGCTGGGGGTGCAGGGATTATCTAGAGGTGATCACAGGGACTTTTATATATCTTGCGCCCAGGGCAAATGAGTCGGAAGTTGTGCTGGGCATTTTTGGGTTATGGCCAGTTTTAACTCATTTCCGACTATACACCAATTTTATTTTTTAATCTTTATCTTTTTCCACAAAACGAAACTTCAGCCTTTTCTAGCCTGAAAAGAAAAATTTGGTATCTGAGTCCGTAAATAATTGAAAACGGCTGTAACTCGCGATCGCCGGGCACGACTTCTGACCCATTTGCTCTGGATGCAAGACATATTGTCTTGGACAATTTGTTACTTGCCCAAACTCGGTGTTCTTACTTACTGATAAAGCACAGTGGTAATCTATCATGAGGAATTGTGTTAGTTAGGATCAAAGAAACTCTTCCTTTCTCTACAGTCAGTGCAAAAATGATAGCTTGGTGATAATCATAGCAATATAAACTAATCAGCAAGGACAGCAAGAATTCATTGTGGCTGTTCTGCATGCTGAGATGAATATTATATGTGTTTCTGTTGAGTCTTTTGTCTTGGTCGTACAGTCATTTTTGAAATATTTACACATTATTATTACATCATTAGACCTCCTTCAAGAAACGCATTGAACCCTTCAAAAAGTAATTCAGATCTCTAGACTTTACTTGTAAATCATGTTACATTGTTAACAAACACTTCCAATGCTCAGTGCATAACTTAATACTTCACCCAATCAAAAGGGAATATGGACTGTAGATGGTTGTATGTTGCATAATATTAACCAGTAGTTGTATTGAAATTGGAAGGAAAAGTCAAATTTAAAATGTATGAGTCAAATTTGTGTCAGAGTAGAGGTAAAAACTTTGTTTCCTCCTTCTTTTGGTGAATTGCTATGATTTGATACAGCTCAAATGAGTTAGAAAATGAAATGAAATACAGCATTCATATTCATATCTGTTACCTTTCAGGACTTGTATGACGAGATTCTGGCTCACAAATCTGAACTGAACAAAGTGCGAGATAAAGGAGATGCGATTGCTCAGAGAAGCAATGACATGAGAGTGTCCAACAATGTCATGCAGTTGTCCACCAGATATCAAGCACTCTGCTCCTCTGCAAAGGTAGAATATATACAGTATTTGAATATTGTATCTTTCTTATTGAAAGAGAACTCAATTTCACTTTAATGTCATGCAACAGGATTATTCTGCACAGCACAAGTTGTAGCCATCAGCCTTTTTTGATGAGATTAACTGCCAGTGATGATGAGGTTGATATTCCAAGGGAGATATGTTTCATTCTTTTATCTTTAGATGTCAGAGTGATTTATGATGGCAGAAAAGTGTAGAATTTTGGGAGCATAACTTTCTGACCATATAGCCCGTTGTCAGCAATACTATGAAAAATTAACCTTCACTTGCTCTTATTAGATAGTCACTCATAGATTAGCTACAGTGGTAGCTATTCCACTGCAGACATAACTTGCATAAGAGACATCTTTCATTTGAGAACATTTGTATAGTTGGTCATGTCTAAAGTCATGTTTGAGAAATTTGCGCACAATCACAAAATGTATTTGTTTGTAACAGAACACTGTGGCCAAGCTGAAAGAGTATGTCCATGATCACAAGCTGTATGATGAGGCTTTGGACAGTGCAGCTACCTGGCTGAAACATATGATGAAACGTGTCCAGGCCTGTAGTGACAGCTCTGGGGATTGGCATGCCATACAGAACAGGATTGAGGATATCAAGGTGAGTATGTGACCTGCAATCAGCAGCCTCTATGTACTGAAATCATTGCCCACTATCAGCTGTCGCAAGGCAAATTGTCCGTGCATTCGTGGCAATTGTATTTGTTATTAAAGCTATTAAGGTGACTGTCATGACTTGAAGTTCAGTCTCCTGATTTGAAACCATGTTTTTCCCGTTTTTTTTTTTTTTTGTTAAGGGAAATGTCAACACTCTGTTGACAATTTATTTTCACTGATCAAAGATGGCAGTGGGCAGATCATTGATATGAAGTAATTTCTCAAGATTTCATTATGAATGTCATTTATCTGATAGAGGCAGAAAATGGAGTGCTCTTTACTAGTACATTATTGTCATGGTACATTTTATATGTTTGAATTTATGAGTCTTCTGTGGAAGATTGGCAATGTCATTTATCTGTTGGAATTGTGACCGCAGCTTTTCTTGTTGATATCATTTAAATCTCTTTCTTTCAAGTGTGAATGTATATTACATGTTTATTCTGCCTCATTTAACAGTGAAAGAAATTCTCTTTGAAGACACAAAGTTTTTTTTTTCTCGTCTTATTTCATTCATTCATGGCGACAAACAATTTCACTCGTAAAGCTGATGTGATCATTGGAGGTCCTGACTTTGACCTATATCTTGTTTTCTGTGCCCATACAATCAAATCTCTTTGTCCATTGACAAACAGGATGTGACAGCCAGCATGGACGATGGCCTGCAGAAGGTCAACTACGTCTGTGACCAGGCGGAGAAAATTTTACCCAATACTTCCCTGGAGGGCAAGAAGTTGATTGAAGAGCAGGTCACTGAGCTCACCAACGACTGGGAGAAGCTCAACAATGCCATTGCCGAGTGCACGGCCATGCTGGAGGGCGTGCAGCAGAGGTGGCACGAGTACGAACAGTACTACGGCAGTCTGGTCAAATGGTTGGCTGACACAGAGAACGCCCTCAAGGCCACTCCTGAGTCATGTGCTCTCCTGTCTGAGCGCAAGACACAGCTGGACAAATATAAGGTAGGCTCTCCTTTGGTGTCAATCTGGAATATACATTTAAGAAATAATTGATGGGCTATTGATTTTGTCTGTTAATTTGAGAATTTATGTTGTTTTTTTAATATTGCCCTTTCAAAGATAGTTCTCTAGGATATTAAATATATTTAACGTATCCTCTTATAGCTTACAAAAGTCAAATAAAAAAATAGTGTCAATGAATGAATCATCCTCGAAGACATTACCAAGTTTGTATATTTTAAAGAGCTGTTTCATGTAGAACTGGGAGATGATATAGTTATCAGCAGGCTGAGTGTGAATGAAGTAATGTATAGAACAGACTTTCATCAAAGAATGGCACCAGACATAATTTACTGTGACAGCAGTTGTGTCATTTTCTTTGTTTTGTTTTTCCACATGCTATAATTATTATATGTTTACACTGTTGTCCTCCAGATGGTCCTCGCTGATGTTGAGAATCACAGAAGACTGGTCAATGAATTAGCTGACCGAGTAGCCAATCTGGAGGCTCTGTGTGATAACCCTGGAGTGGCCGACTCCCTGGCTGATATCCAGGATAGATACTCTGCAGTGGTGGACAGAGCCACAGTAAGTATAAAACTACTCACTGTTAGGAAGATAACAGAATGAAATGTCCCAGCTATCTGCTCCTTTTCCATGTATGAGTTGTCAGCGGTGAGTGTAATCATTCAAAGGTGTTAATTACAACTACATAATTTCACCCTCCTTTTTTTGACTATAATGTTGTAGTATGTTCTGTCTGTTAGCAAAAAGGTAATGGAGTATAATATCCTGACTATCTATCCATTTTTCATGTGCTGTCATGAGACGTATTTCTGTCACATGTTTATCTACACATAATCATGTAGCACTGATTTACTTTTGATTTGATCTAGTGCAAAGTATTCCAAATCAGGCACTTTATGAAAATAACTACTTTCTGCTCTGGTAGTGAAACATCATGGCTGTCTGTCCATTGTCCTTGCGTCACCTGTGAGATGTTTTGTTTTTTTTGTGTTGGGATTTGGCAGTAGTCCCTCTCCAGGGTTTGACTAGACATGTAGCTGTATAGCATTTATTGTTGACTTGACCACAGCTAAGAATATTCCAAGTTGAGCATTTCACAAAATAAATACTTTCTGATCTTGCAATGGTCAAGACTTCTACTGTCTTTGTTCAAAACTTAGCTGAGATTGATTTCGTTTTCGCCTCAAATTTAACTTTCACTGAAAAGTTCAAGGCAGTGAGATCTATAAATTACTGACTGCGAGGTCTGTGCCCCATATCTATAACAATGCACTGTCTACATCAAATTAGAGTCAGGCTGAATGGTTTCAGTTCTAAATTTCACTGTAGTTAAGTAATGTCTGCTCTGACTTTTGCCATGAGATTATGATAAGACATAAGTACAGTCAGCTAAAGTCTCTGATTGCTCAAGTATTTTTGTAGTGACAGAAATTCACCCGTCATAACTATCAACAACAAATTTGATCAAACATTTCTGCCTCAAGTGTGGCACTCAAAGTTTGGCCAAGCTATTATAATGCACAAAAGCTCAAGATGGAACTAAGAGTTTCTCACTGTCTGTGTTCTTGTCATGCCAGGACCTTGTGGAAGTCTTGCAAAGAGGCTATGATGAGCACCAATCCTTTCATGAGGCACAACAGGACTGTGAGAAATGGTTGCTGAACATGTCGTACAAACTGATGGCCCATAACTCACTCAACACATCCACCATGGAGCTCACCACCCGACAGATCGATAAGCACAGGGTAAGACTGAACTGAACACTCACTTATTGTAAGTAGAAAAATTTAGGATTTATCTGTTAGTAAAATATGAAAGACTGAGATATCTTTGTAAGATATGTCTAGGTACAGGGGATGTCAGAAAGATTTCTTGAACACCAAGTAGTAAGAAAAAAGCTTGAGATCTCTTGTTGTAAAACATGTTAAGGTACAGATGATATCAGAAAGATAAGTCATCAAAGTAAACCTGAAAACATGATCATTATAAGTATAAAGATTGGAAGCTCTTTGCAAGATATTTTTAATCAGTGCTGATGTCTAAAAGATATGTCATCACAGTAAGACTGAATGCTGGGTTGTGGCAGGTTGAATGATTTGGATCTCTGCTTTGTGAGATAGTCCAGTTAGTAGTATGTTAGGAAAAATGTGAGTCCAGTTAGTAGTATTTTCTGTTTGATTGTTGAAAGTGGTAATCAGCATTTTTCTTTAAGATGGTTTATTTGTTGTTATTATCAGGTAGTTATTAATAATGGAAAATGTCATGGGAAGTTTGTTTTTCCGATGATTCCGCAGGTGATTCTCCGAGAGATTGAAGACTACCGTCTCACCCTGGACTCTGTCAGTCGTCTGGGTCAGCAGCTGATTCTCAGTAACCCTCGTGTGCCTCGGCTGGCCACCCAGGTGCAGGCTCAGCTGACCAACCTGGAGGAGAGTTACCTGAACCTGCAGTCAACTGCACACCAGATCAGGGTAAGTCCTCACTCCCTCCTTGTGTCTGTGGCCTGTGTGAGACACACACACATACACACAGTGGTGGACAAGAAACAGGAAACTGCACGTGCCAAAAAAAAAAAAAAGAAATAAAAACTTATCTTGGAAGGCAAAACTTTCATTCATTATTTTTTTTTTTTCCAGAAAGAATGAGCTACGTTGGAAAGAAAGGTTTTCCATTTTTTAAATTTATTCCAAAAGGAATAAGCTTCGTTGAAAAGAAATGTTCCATTTTTATCCTCCAAAAAGAACAAACTACCTCAGAATGAAATAATTTCAGTTTTTATTCTCATGCTATCCCATTGTAAATGTAAACCTTGACTTCACTAGCAGGAAGATCCATGGGAACATCATTCAGTTTTGCTATGTAGAAATAGTGGTTTTGAACACAACTTAGTCCAGGATGCTTTGAAAAAAATTTATACAGACTGGCAGTGAAAGGAGAAATAAGATTTGACTGTTCAAAAATGATGAGACTATCATGAATAAATGTTTCGACATGTAAGCAAACAGTTACTTTCAAATTTTGTTAAGAAGAGAGAGAAATGATCATAGACATTTAAAAAAAAAAAAAAAGGGACAAACAAGTGGAAAAAAAAAAACGCCCGGCAATTTGAATCTGCAGAGCTCTAGAGAAATTTATGAACATAAAGTGATATAGCCTGTATTTCTGTTAGAAATTACTGAAAAGGAATTTAGTATCTTTTCAAAGAGAGAAACCCTAGAGCATGCCACAGCCTATTGGCTCACTTCCCATCCTTTCCCTACCTCCTTGTTTGACAAAGCAATAGCTTTGTGTGTGGTGGTTATGTTTGGTAGAAAAGCACTGAAGCCTGGCCCTCCCTTTCTGCTTCATTAATTCTGCTGCTGTTGCTGCTGTGATCTCTCAGCACACACAAGTAGTCAAAATGTTTATAATGACAGGAATCTTTGAGTTATGTAGTTGTCTCAGGAAAAATTCTATAGCATGATTCTGAATATGATGACTGTTTTTGCCTCATGTGTCATCATAATCTAAGATATGAGTGCAAAATATTTATTATTAACAAGATCATCTGTATAAAAAAATAAATCTGTAAATGAAAATAACTTAAGGAATGATAACTTCTTTGTGTTTTTTTTTGTTTTCAAAGCAAATATTGCAATACCAAAGTTGTCAGCGTGAGTCAGGAGGTCAGTTCTATGGAAGTTTTAGGGACAAAATGCAAAGCAACGAGGACATTTTGAAGGAAAATTAATGTGAAACAGACTTATAGCATCTCAGTAATATCTAGTATGCAACAGTTTTTGATAACACTCAGTGGACTTATTGCTGTTTTAACAACTTACTTCCTCTCTTCAGAGGGTACAATTGTATGGCTCCACAACACGCTGGGGGGTTCACACCTCCATGTATGAGCGCTTAGTTTCCAGATGGAAACCCCCAACCTTCTCAAAACCAAATCAGCCTGTCAGCGCTCGCTCCTGCGTACAAACAAAGGGCTTCAAGCTCACAGAGGCCGATGTTAAAAGCCCAGCTGTGGCCTCGGGGTGGCGGAAAACCATAGCCAGTAGCAAATTTTTCTCACATGAATGCTAGCCCGGTAAATGTGACAGCTGAGTAGTTAGCAGAGAACAAAGAGTGATTCACACACTTTGCTAACCCATTGCTGTGAACTTCACAGTTTGAAAGATAGAACTTAAAAATGCTTGCTATATGTGAGGATCGACAGCGAGCATTTCTCTTAGTTTTATTTTTTTCTCAGTTCCTAATCATCCATTCTTTTAAGTTCATCTGGAATCTCCGTTTTAAAGGAAAACAGTTTTGCTCTTTACTTGTTTTTAAGTTTACGCTGATTGCCTCATTTAAGTTTTTAAAAAAAACATAAATATCTGTCTCTTAACCAAAACTAGTTGAATTTTTCAGTTTTTAAAAAAAAATTCATTGCTAGTGATACAAAATGGCCAAATGATTGAAAGAAGGATAGGATTTCTCTACAACCGCAAAGATGCACACACTCTCTTATCTGCACTGTTTTTCATCTGATGGCAATAACATGTCCACTGAAATGCACTTTTTGGAGTTGCTTTGTCACGTAACAGAAACTGTTTTAAGATCAGCAAAACATGAAGGGACTGTAAAACTTTTTAAGAGAAACAGTAATGACATCAAGATGTAGAGTTTTATTTTCCTGTGCGAAACTGGTTATATTACGTGAAGTATATGGAGTTACACAAATATTCAGTCAGTATGAAGTTCTTTTGTATGTAAGACTGAAACGGTGTCTGGCCATACCACAGAAACAGACGGTTTGAAAGATCTAGATGTTTTGGGAGAGCATACGTAAAAAAGTTTATGTAGGTGAAAAAAAATGAGATCATTGAAAAAGGATATTGAAGATTACTCTATTTTATTTTTACTGAGGAAATGGAAGAAAAACTGCGGGCTGGTAATCTGGTGTTAGACTGAGGTTTTGTGCCACTTTGAACCCCACAAAATAAGATTTTTTTCATTTGTCAGGAGACATTAGCAAAGACCAGAGTGAAGAACACTGTGACTGCAAGGAATTTGTAGATTAGATATGTATTACTGTGACTTCAAAAAAATAGAGAGGATATAGCAATATCAAATCACTTTCATTCTCATCATAGATTATAGTTATATGGAGGCCCATACTTAAAATAGGTTATGGTATAATAAAAAGTGAAATGGGACCCTATAATGACTATGGCACGGACATTTTCCTGGTTTTTGACATGTTGATGCACCAGCAAGGGCTTGATCCACTGAGTCGCAAAGGAGATGGAATTGCTTACCATCTTTCTTTTTTTTTTTTTTTTGTTAACTTGAATAACCTTACCACCAAATAATATATCTGATGGAGGCAATTGTTCCCCTGTCAGCAATTTTGGTTTTGTTTGTTTGGTTGTTCTATAATAAGTAGTTCATTCCCCTCTTTTGTTTTTTTTTTTTCCCCCTAATCAAGCACACTCTCCTTTTTTTTTTCTGTTTGAAATTTAACCCAAATTTAACTTTACACACAAAAATTATATCTGTTTTTTTTTTTTTTTTTCCTATTTACCTAGAAGTGTAGACATAAATATCCATATTATAAATACTTTTTTTTTTCTCTTCTTTGTCTTAGTCTGAAATGAGCCATATTGGGCTTTTAAAACTTTCAGAAATAATTATACAAATCTACTTGTAGAAGGTAGCAACATACTTCAGTTCAATGTTGTCCAGAGCTTGGATTAGTTTACTCTTGGATCAAGTCCCAAATCTGTGTAACTGAATGGAATGCATCTTGTGTCCTTAATGATTGCTCTGAGCAATTTCATTTTGGGGGCAATTTGTTTCAGTTGAGGCACAGACCGTCCATTTTTTAGGACTTAACATTATGACAAATTTACTGTATTATTTGTGCTTACTACTGAATCTTTCATAAAATGAGAAAGTTGCCATTGGTTTCTTGTCAGAGGAGGAAAGTCTCCTCATAATTTTTTTTTTTTGTTGTTCTTTTTTTTTCTTCCTCTTTCCTGTGATGTGAATTTTCGGCCCCCTATAGGGCTGAGTCTGTAGTCCATTTCTAGTTGAATGCATGTTTGAATTTGTGCTCATGGACAACTGACAAACAAAACAAAATGGAAAAAAAAAGAAATTTTAAAACCGGGTTTTGTTTTCTCAATTGTCGTCACTGAGTCCCTCACTATTCTAACTTGCTTTCGTATTTTATACGTAGTTCCTCTCTTTTTTTTCCCGTGTCTTTGTTTTTTTTTTTTCCTTTTTTTTTTTTGTTTTGCTCTGTGCACCCATTTCTCTAGCCAATTTTACCCTCTGCAGCCAAGAGAATTCTGTTGAGCAAATTTTTGCACCACTAATAATAATGCTGTAATCTGTTCTTGCTGCTCTGTTCTAACATGGCATGGGTTGTGGGAGTGATGACTTTCATTTCCTTAACTGAACTTAACTTAACTTACTGAGTGTGTGTGTGTGTGTGTGTGTGTGTGTTGTTCGCTTTGCCAGAAAACAGTTGGCTAACCTGATGGTGAACTGGTAAAGAATGTCTCCTCTTTCCAGTTTTACCATGGACAAATGTTTGGCGCAGTAATGATTGCAAATGATTTTCATTTGTCTCATAGTGCAAGATGAGATGATTTTTTTTTATCTCACTTTTTTTACAATCTAAGAATGTTTTCCTTAATGTAAGTAAATTTAAAAAAATAGATTAGTGAAAATGACCCTGAGCTAACAAAGCACTTAAGCTCTGATAAACTCATCATAATATTGAAAGTTTGAGTTGAGGCACTTTTATGATCATTTAAGTGCAATGTTCTTGCAGAATGAAATGCCTCACATGTAATTTATTTCATTTGTTCATAAACAGATCTATTCTGCTACAAATCTAAATATTATGATCTCTGACAACATGAATCCTTTAAGAATTTTTTTTTTTACATGAATTGTTCTTAGTGTGATGTAATTGCTGGCGATAAATTATTCATGTTTTGTCTTCGCCATGGGCAGTTCAGCAGTGCTAAATATCTTTAAAGAAGGCTCAGATAAAATGGTATCTATTTTTTGTGCAGGGTGAAAATTAATTTATAGAAAGATTTAAAGCCACTAGTCTTCAGTTGATCCAGTTGATCTGTAGACTATGATATTGGAGTGTCATTCAGGAAAATAAAGTAATCAACAAGATATTAACTAGCTGCACAGGAAATTTCCTATTAAAATTTGTTTGAACTAGGTAATGGTTGTTATACTGTCCACCTAAGCCATGACATAGTTGCTTGTGTGTCTAAACCAAAGACTAATTATCATACAGGTGGTGCTGGACCATATAGACATGTACCAGGCCTATTCCTACAAGCCAAAGTACTCGTATACAACATATCGCTAATACTGTAAGAGAACGACTCAGCTCGCATTGGAAGTACCGTACCGGATTTCAACAGAGCCACCTATCAACCTGCTTAACAATCAGAATTTCTTCTAAGCATTCAACATATTTTCACTTCACAAGTCAAATAATGAAACCAGAGTTCTTTGTTACATTTGCATAGCTGGAGTCTTTTTAACCTCATCATATCATTAAAAAAAAAATCAAATATTATTAGGATGTAAACAATCATGTACATGGATATATATTTATAAATATAATATAAATAATTTTTCTCTTTTCTTTGTGGTGTAAGAATTGGAAATCATTCTTTTTTTTTATTTTCCAATGATTTATACCTCATGATCATGTTTATAACTTCAGTTTTATGTGTCTGAAATCAGAGATTAATTGCACATGTTGTTTTTTTCCCTGTCTCTATTGCAGATGACTAGTCTGGTGTCATATTCTCCGAACGTAATTTTACGTTATTTTTAGACTCAGACTTTAAAAAAAAAAAAAAAAAGAGCATAAAGTAGTTGTTTGCTAGACACCCCTTATTCCTTGCTTTATTATTTTTTTGTACTTCACATTACCTTACTTTTACCTTTTTCTTTCTAAATTATGACTTTGCCTTTTCTTGCTTCTTCAGGTTGTCTTCGCACATTATTTGGGCTTTTACGATCAGGCACACATTTTATAGACTTGAGGGAATAACATTTGTTTTTATATGTAATGGTAGTTGGTAGATGTAACAGTGGAACTAAACATTACTAACAACATACCATTTTCAATCAGCATTATTTTGGTAGTGCTAATTTTAAACATAGCATAGGAAGATGTAGTGTGAACACTTGGATACCAGTTTAATATTGTAGTGGTGTAATAAGTTGAAGTATCGGTGGCTTTCAATACTTTTTTTTTACTTTTGCACCATTTCTGCCTTCCCAGTTCACCCACCCACCCACACATCCTTCCCTTCTTTTATTTTGGTCCAAACAAGGGATTGAGTAATTATCATTATTAATTTTTTTTGTTCGTAGGCCAGCAGAATCTAGAGCTTGTAATTAGTATTTTTTTTTTCATGTTAGCCATCTATAGCTTTTATATCCATGTTGGTGTTTGTATTGTAGTGGAGAGGAAATTTGAATCACGGAAAGCATTTTTGTTGTCATTTATAAGTGTTGCATTAAATGTATTTATTGTATGGCAGATGTCGCCAAGCATATTTTTGGTGCAGGCTTTTTCTTGCATGATTATTTCAACTCCAGCATTCCATCCATTATCGTACGACTTTCCTTATTTTTAAAATTATACATAACTAAGTGAGAAGTTAAAGATAACAATTTTTATAATGTAATTTATTTTTTTCACTCTTTTAATATTGCTTCCGTCCATTTTCCGTCATGCATGTCAGACCGTCCTGCTTTTGATTTGCTTGAAACTCCTTGATTCCATCAATGGACCCTTCTATCAATGTTTGTGTTTCATCCTTTAGTTCCTTTTTTAATATATGGTGCTAATTAAGCCTGCTTTTATCTGTAGGTTGTTGATATTTTACTTTCCTAGTGATTGTGTCAGTGCTTTGGACATTTCCTAAAGAAACAGTATTTTGAAAATGTCACATAAGCTGCTGAATAGAAATTACAGAAGTTTGACATTTTGTTATAAATGTGTGATATTGATGTTTTTTAAAGATTTTTAACATAGATGTGGTGCGCAGATAATCATTTTTATTTAATCACTAATTATTTGAATTGTAGATGAATCCACCAGTTCAAATTAATCAGTATTAACCCAAAGAAATGCATGTGTAATTTAAAAAAAAAAACCAATTTCCTGTATGATTTGTAACTAATATCACTAAATGATGATGCCAGATCATGAGACTTGGTCACAACAGTAATCCTTGGCATATTTTTTAATAAGGATCATATTGTTTTGTCTGTCCTGTAGTCCTATGCATGTATTTTACATATGCATGTCAGATGATACTCATGTTAAACATGATAAATGTAAAAGGAATCTAGAGAATGTTTCTCATCTGAATAGTTCTCACTACATTTTTTGCTAAACTTTTTTTTTTTCAATTTTAAATGTGATATCATGTTTAATTTTTGTTTTGAAATATGCATATTCTAATTTCAAAAATAAGGCTTAGGCCATAATTTTATAGATATTTGGAGTGATTATTCCTTTTTTGTTTCACATGACACATAATTGTATGGATGTACTGATATTTAAGCAAAGCATTCCAGTGTAGCTCTTATTTACTCATATGTAATGAGGAAAGTGTAGTCCATATATGTATATCAGTGGTAATATTAACTCCTAACGACTGTGATATTTTAAAACTCTGTAGACTCCGTCTTTAACTCTTTGTCATACATAATCTTTAAATAATTGGTGAAGAGTATTAACCTTTTTTTTTTTTTTTTTGATGAAGTTGCATAGACAGAGCAACATTTGTGATAAACCTTTTTGCTTTTAGCCTTAGGAAGTTATTCTCTGTTTTGTAAAGCACATATTTGTTTAATTATTTTCTCACTATTTATTTGAATAAACTATTTATATTTGTAATGACAGACTTTTGTTTTATTTTGTTATTCTTTATTGTTGTTCTTGTGATCATTTTTGTGTTGAGAAAAGAAAACCAATGGCAACTTTCTTGTTAGAGATAAGATCAAGATGTTTGCAAAAGAGGCATCCAAACTGTCATTACATACCCTCCTTGCAAATGTACTTACCCGTAAAATTCAATTTACGAAACAGTAGTAATTGCATGCAGTACTATAAATTTGTCAGCTTGTTATTTTCAGCTCAAAAAGAAATTGCCCTGTCAACATGCACATGACATTGTCCACCCATGAGTGACATCATGTACAGTCTTTCATTTGTCAGAAAGATGTCAGCAGTAGCTCCGACAGCAAGGTCATAACTCTGGGTATATAGGCAAGACCTGGACAAAGTTTCTCTTCCTGTGGCCAAAGTTTTTTTCCTGGGTTTCAGGATATACAGTGGAACATGCTTAAACCAAAATTCTAGGGACTGGACATATTGTTTTGGTTTAAACATATTTCGGTTTATCCAAATTGGTATGGTAAAGTTACTCAAAAGAGGGGAACAAACTCTGAAGGGTCAAATTTCACTAACTATTAACTAACCAGGAGGTCATCTGAAACTACATGATGCCGTAACATCACATGCAGCATCAGACAGCACGCATCACGATGCGTCAATGACATGTTGTTCGTACATGAGATTCCATAGACAATGCTCATTTGATTCACTGACACAACTCCCCCGTCCCTGACTCCCTCTCTGTCTTCGACACCTGCTGGTGGCCTCAGGCCTCACGATGAGGGAACGGCTTGTTGGCCCTAAGCTTGTTTGATTAAGAATAGGTCTCAGGCTTCCACTAAAATCAAACTCATTATTTTTGGTTCAGCTGTGGTCCCACGAATGTTGACTTCGGTTTATTGCTAGTCCATTAACAAAGAGCAAAAGAAAAAAAAAAAAAACTGGCATGTTTTCGGTTTAACCATTTTCGCTTTAAGTATGTTCCATTGTATATATATAATGTGAATTGTTTTGACCAGTCCTAATACATCCTTTTGCCAGATAGAAGGGGCATTGAACAAGCAGTGCAAAGAAGAAAAAAATTGCTTTTGTTTTTGTCATTTGTAAGATTGATCACACACACAAAAAAAATGAGATTCAATGATAGGAGGAAAACATTCATTACATGGTGAATGTTTGAAATTTTTCATCATGCATGTTTGAAGCAAAGGGCACAAAAAATCTTTTTTCTCTTCTTTCCCCTGGTTGTTTGACATGCCTTATGTCGGGCAAGGGAAGTAATATGGTTAGTCAAAACTAATCCGCATTGAAATCCTGAATCTTTCTATGGCTTTACTGACCCATCAGTTACCACTATTTTCACAACCCTTCTCAGAGTGTTCTCTAAATATTTGTTTGTCTTTCTTTCCATCTTTTAAATTGTGCATGAGATTTATTTGTAGCAGCTAAAAAAGAAGTTATCCTGAATCTTTGGAGCTTGCTGTTTCCAGTCTTACACATATCTTTACCCTTCATTATTTTTATCTTTGTAGCCTCCAGCTCCTTCATTTCAGACCTATTCAAAATGATATACGGCAAATTTCAGTGGGAGGGCAGGTTAGCATTTCAAATGCAGAGGGAGGGGATATCATTCTTCAAATCTTACTTATTATGTACAGAAGGGACTACGCTCTGATCACAGGTGAACAAATGCCTATGGGAGTACTGCTGACATCTCTTAAGAATAATCAGATGATGTTTTGCTCAATGCAGAGATGGAAAATGACTGAAGTTTAACCCTCATATTCAATACTTATCCACTATCTTTGAGTTGGGATTTACTGGCACACCAAGGCTTTATTGTGCCTAGCATGGTTGCATATGTGTAGAAGTTTAATGGTATACCGAAGGATATATGTATAGACTGGAGGATCTATTTTAACCCTAGAAGTGTCAAACGGCCGATCTGGTTCAATGTGAGCCATTATACTATTCATATCAGTGGTCTTTTCCAATAAACATCTACTTTGTTTTTTATCTAGCATTGGCATTAGGTCTAAACTGTCACTATACAAATTTGAACATTTGGGCATTTTGCACTGACACTTTGTGGGTTAAGGTGTTAGAGTGACATGGACTTGTATAGACCAGAAGTAGCTAAGGTAGCATGGGCAGTTTCTCATTGACATACATGTATTATCACTATTTCTACCTGCCAGCATTGTGAATCAAGCTCTGAATTGTTTTTATGGAAGAAAGGTTTTTAAATATCTCAGCAATAAGCAGGGTCCAGTTTTCTTCATTACTGCTCCCAATTATTATGTAATGAAAATACTAATATAAGTTGGAATGATTTGAACCCAAGTCTGTGACCACAGTTGATGAACTGGATATGATTCATATGTTATGGATCAGCATGTGACAGCAAACTACAGTCTGTTTTGTTAGCATAAAGTCTGGTGGCTTATATCTAACTGAAAGAACAAAATTTGACATTTTTCAATCAACACATTACTTCACCCAATTCTTATGAGAGATTGTTTCGATCAGCCCTGTTACTCCCCTTTGCGAGACACAAAGAATGTTGAACAACCAATCTAATGAAGGAAAAAAAAAATCACTCTTGAGCTCTTTGCTTGAAACTTACATCATGAAAAATGCCCACAAATTCACAGTATAAGGAAATGGATATTTTCTTATGTACAAATTTTGACCTTTGCGTTTTTTTTTTTTTTTGTGATCAGTTTTCTGAATGATAAGAAATAAAGTGGTGTTTTTTTTCTTCGTCACACTGCCTCTTCAACACATCCTGGGTCTGGTGAAGGAGGTTCGAAAAGTGATCACATACCACAATAGTGTTTTGTTATTTTTTGACCACGGTTGTGGACAGCTCAGACAACCACCACTACAGGAGGTTGAAAAGCTTATAAAAACCATAACGTAAAGGAGGTTATGGAGTTGATCAAAACAATCTTCCACTAAAAATTTTGGAAATGCTTATACATGTACAATTTAAATTTGATACCTGAAATGTGAGATTCAATCACTGGATTTTCATGCTGTCATGTACGGTGTTGGTTGCACAGGTGGATGGTTCTCTTCCATGACATTTACTGAGCAATACAAGCCTAAGAAATGTGCAAGAGGCAAAATGTGTAGCACACATTGTTTCAATTCAGTGCACTGCCAATGCTTGAACATGCTAAAAAAAAAAAAAAATGCCCAATGAAGTTGGACGCATGGTTTATGCCCAGCCTAGCCAGGCTCATTGTTTTCCAACTGTACAGAGACAAAAGAGAAGCAGTTGACGGAAATAATGTTGACAAAGAGAGAGGGTCTTGAAGTAGGCATCAACAGAAAGAGAATGCATAGTTTTTGGTATTTTCAGACTGAATTTGATATTATCACTCCGAGAAGTTTCACGTTGACAAAAGCCCAACAAAAAACACTCAGAGCAAAGAAACTTGCTCATTAACTGCGATCAGTAGAAAAATTGTACATGCCCTGATAAAGAAAAAAGTGTTTAAAAAAAAGATTGTATTTGTCACCCATGGTCTGTTTCAGCTTTTACACAGCTAATGTGTATGAAAATTACAAAAAGAAAAGTAAGAAATGAAATTAGTAGCCTCAATGTACTCAGACAGAATTTGAACTCAGACAGGCTGAGATACTGTTAGATAAATTGAATTAGTTCCATTTTTAATTTTTAAATGAATGATTGATATCTTTTTTGATCATGTTGATTTCAGTAGAATTTTGGGCTCTGAATTTGAGTTAACTTGGGCTAGCTTACATCACAGTCCAGGTGACTTACCTGTCTAGGTGTGATAACTTCTCAGAATAACAACAACAAATACATATCTATGAGATGAATGAATAAGAATTTAAACATGATGATGCTGAAAAAATAAGACTAGCATATCTGTTTTTTATAAACAAAAGTGCATAAATACAGTCAAGCACAGAAAAGTTGAAAATGGAAATCTCAGATTCATGGAGACATGGAACATCGTTATTGGTTTTTAAATTCCTGTTTTCTTTATAAATATTAACATGGATTTTTCAATCTCTCAACACGGATTTCTTTAAAATTTCATCACTGTCTGCTAGATCTCAAAGTGGCAGAATCGCTGATTAGACCTATTTTTATCTGGCTTTGCTCGTCCCAGGCTGTTGGTATAGGGAAAAGCCTGCAGGAGTGACAGGGGTAGGCAGTTTATAGTGTAGGTCTAAATTTTTGGCTCATTGAAGATGAGTCACTGGGAGGAGGCGGTGTGGTAATTGAGGGGGTGGTTGGCTAGGCCTGTGTATATTGCAAGGTATAACAACAGCTTACATAACATGATCCTTGCACAGCAGTCTCGCAGGATGGTAACGTGCTGTCTGTTAAGACAGTGGATAATGTTATGCAGATAAACTGAGGGGCACTAATTCCTAGAATACAGTTAACATCGGACCACAGTAGTGTTGTCATATTGTGTCCCCTTAGCAGTTTTTCTCTTATTCCTTTGTGAAAAGGGCCATCACAGAAATCGCAAACACTTCTTTCAATCCCTGAGAATGATCATGAGATGACATGATGGGAAGTTAAGCTGGTTCTGAATGGGGGTTTCAACCCTCTTGAATCCAGTCTCTCAATTTGAAAGAAGGAATGACAACAAGTGAGAACAAGAACCAAATCAATGAAAGAAAAACAACAGAAGCAAAACTTAAGAGCTCAAGAGTGAATAAAGAAAGAAGAGAATCATATGGTTTTTCTGTCCTCCCCAAAGTGACACCAAATCATCAAACAAACTACAAAATAAGAATATTAAACTACAGATATAAATATTGCTATTACTGAATTTATTCTGTTACTATTGCAAAATTACCTACAGTAATAAAATTAATAATATGACCTGTGTGAGACTCTTTTGAGGGATTGAAGGGCAAAGTCAAACATACGTCACAGTGGTGCATAGCAATGGAACAGCATAGATTTTATACAAATCTTGAAGTTGAGATGTCATCAAATTTCTTTGCACCTTAAATCTTTTGAGAAATGTGACTGATTATGAGGAATCTAAAAGCGAGAGAAAAATGTATTAGCAATTAGCAAGAGTTATGACAATATTTGGTACATGTTTGTAACTTCAGCTGTCAGTGTTCATTATTAAATTCAAGATATTTTTGAAACCAGCATGAACTTATGACAATAATTTGAAAAACATATATTTTAACAGTGGAATCCTGCAGTTTGAAGAATCTCACATCTCTCATCAGACTTGAGTCACACTTAAGCCTCACCAGGTCTCTGAGAGATAAACAAAAATAGATGGAATACACTCTACTACCGTATGCCTCTTGCATCAGTGTTAAGCCCTTTCAAAATATTTAGTTATAGTGCTGATCGTGTCAGAAATACCTCATGTATCAGGCAAAGGCAAAAGATGATTATTGCATAATGTAACAATAATGTCATATTTATATAATGTGTATGGATTATAGAAAAATAATTTTAAAAATGAATAAATCAAGAAGGAAAACCGCAAGATTTCACACTGCCAACAAATCAGAAATTGCCGTTGGAAATTGTTTCTACATGGCCATTGTTTTTGGGAAATTGCACTTTGATCCCCAAAGAAAGCCTAATTGTGTGAAATGCCAAAGTCATGAAAATGAACTAAAGGCATATCAGAATTCAAGATCAAGATAATTTTTATAGAACAATGTCTTCAAGCTATTGCTATTTTCTCAAAACAGTGGCTCATAGGACAATTGAGCTTTCAGAAGTTGACTTGTAATCTCAGACATCAGGACATCAATGCCAGCAGGCATTACATGATATGGACCTGAAAAATGTGAAAAACTTGACACTATCTATATTTGAAGTGACCAGCCAGGCATTGATATGACAGTGAGCTAATCTATATCATTTACATGTACCAGAAAAAGGTAACATAAAGTTCCATGTACATTATGACATATAGAATTTTTCTTTAGCGTTCTATAGGACACAGAACAAAGACAATTTCGATTTTCATATTTTTCTTAAAGGAATTCATTGGCCAAATGTAAACTAACACCAAGGGGCAAAGAAAAAGAAGAAGAGAAAAAAAAAAAATCATTTTTTTTGGCTGTCAACCTTGAATGGAGCAAAATGAAGTTATCAACATCCTCCACTGAAACATAAAAATCACAATTCAGCCTGTATATTGTCATGGGTATGTCTTCGGATATTCAGTTATTGTTTATGTTCACTATGGTGGAGGAAAAAAAAACAACAGCAACAAAAAATGGTGACATATTCCATGGCATTCAGGAGTTAAATATGTAAAATGGAAACTGTGACATCCTCAACAACAACAACAAAAAAAAAAGAATGATGATAATAAGAATTTTTAAAAAATTTAAAAAAAAAATTTTAAAATGATCTAAAAAAGCAAAACAAAAACAAAAACACTGACAGGTAAAATGGGAGATCATTTTGACCAGCCCTGTTACTTCCTTGTACCTGGCAAGTATTGCACTGGCAGCCTTGCTTGAAGCATGCACATAAAGCAAACAAACAAAAAAATGATGGTACAGAGAAAATGTTTTCTTTTTTTTTGGGGGGGGGGGTTATATTTTTATCAACATTTTGATGACCAGTCTACTGAATGATATAAAGCAAAGGTTTTTCCCCTATACATTGATCAGTCATGCATGGTTACGTTGATTAGGTTTGACTACTCAGGCATGCAGGCAAATTGCAGGGAGTTGCATATTCAAAGTGTACACTCAGATTCACAACTAATGAAATTCTGCCTGTCTTCAACCAGTCAATCTGTCAACTGATATTCATGGTATTGAGAGTGAGTGATCGAAGGTATTCAGGAAATATATATTTGTACTGTCTGTTTCCCCCACACCTGCAGGACCGACTGGCAGAGATCCTGAAGAAGTGGCAAGAATACAAGGAGCTCCTGGACACCACCCATGAGTATTTGACCGGTGACTTCCCAGAATGGTTGGCAGATTCAGAGAAAAATGTGCCAGATACCCTGGATGAAGCTCAGAAACAAAGGGAGGCAACGCAGGTAACGTGATAAGAGGGCGGCTTATTATGATATAAAAGCATCACACTGGGTGATCCTTTGGAAATTTCACATTTTTATTTAGTATTTGGATACCTATGCAGGTGGGCTTGACAAGACCATTTGTCTTTATTCGGATAACTTGATTGTGCAAGTAGATTGTTAAATTACTCTACCAAATTTTATTTCCAAATCCTCCAAGTGGCTCAATCAACTTTGAAGTCTGGTCCAACATCAAGCCTGATGGCTACAGTTTTGTTTCATGACCTCTTACTTTGCTTAGACTTTTTCTTTGCTTAGATAAGAGTACTTGAACAAAACATGGTGTTTTGCTATATGTATATTGAAGAGACAAAGCAGGATGAGCAAATCGAAAATGTATCATAGAAAAGTACAAAAGTTTGAGATCATGGGCCATGTGCATAGATACTATCAAAAAGTGGTGAACTGGAAGATAGTCAAAGATCAGAAAGACTTGATGCCAAAATCAGACCAAATAAATATAGCTTCTTTATCATATTGACTCTGGTTATCTTTTTCACTTATTCATGCCAGACCTAAACAATTTTTCCGATGGAACCTGTTTTTAACTGGAACGGAAATTGAGAGGGATTTGAGACCTTCAGCCCTATTTCTAGGCAAAATTGTCTTGCATCTAAACAGTGTAGAATAATGTTTTGTTTTTTTTATTACTTGGTCTGAGTTTATTTCATTTGAAATGAAAACCTACATTTTACTGTCATGGTCTGCTTTCTCATGTTAGTACAGAATTTATTTGACATTAATCAGTTATTTGTTACAATGCACATGTAGTTGACGAAATTATGAAATAAGGAAATATCAGCACCCTACATAGCGCTTCGAAGCATAACTTTCTAGAAAACTAGTTGCTTCAAATTTATGGCTTACCCATAGTTCTTACAAATAGTACATCTCTTGTAACATTTCAATGATTTCAAGCTCAGTATTGGAATGGTAAATTTCCTGCAATAATTAAATGAGAAAAATATTATACTTTTTTTTATAATAAGGACACAGTGCTCAGAATTATCATTTCTCTATCAACATTTTACAGTTTTACCCTTGTAATAGTAATAGTTAATTGTCCATAATAATGAAATGAAATGATGACAATGTTATATCATTCAGGCTGAACTGGAAAAGCTGTACTCCATGAAGCAAGAGCTCCAGACTGCTCTCAGGCAGTGTGAGAACATGGGTGGAGCTGAGCAAGATAAGAGTGATGAAGGAGTGGAGACAAAGGTTTCTGAGTTTGCTGACCAGGTCAACTCAGAACTGGCCTCTTGTGTCAATCAGGTCAGTAATTGTCATAAGGATAAATTAAGTGAGCCTCTTAGCAAGTGGGAGACTGTTGGGTACCCCTGATGACATCCTGACAACCTTCATCTATTTGTCCCTATCTTCCATAAATCTCAGCATGAGATTGATTTATACTGTTATGTTATGCTCTATCATTTAGCTTTCTCCTCATCTTTTCCCTCTAGAATATGATGTGACGGCAAGTGAGTCGGAAGTTGCGCCGGACAACGAAAATATACGGCTGTTTTTGGTAATTTTTAGCTACTTTCTAACTAAGATACTAAATTTTTTTTTTTCACACAACGTCAATTTAACTTTCTTTTAATCTCAAAAACAAATGTTTGTATCATAGTCGGAAAATAGTGAAAAACGTTTAAAAATGGATGTGACTTGAACTCGCCCGACGCGACTTGTGACTCATTTGCCCTGGGCGTAAGACATATGTGTGAGGTGCTTTGGGATTCCTTTGTATCAAAGTCGTATTGCAAGCTAAGTTATTCAGTGAATGCCCATATTGCCTGCACTGACCTTGCTTCTGTCATTTCACAATGAAATAACTGTCAGGAATTGTAAGCTTTTGCTGTTTTCAAAGAAGATTCTGTCTTTGTTAAGAAAAAAGAAAAAAAAAAAAAAATTAAATTTTTTTTTTGCCTGAGTTTAAAAAAAAAAAAGAAAAAAATATATTTTTATTTTTTTTTAAAAAGTCAGTATTGTAATTATTATTTTTTTAATGTTTAGGCTGAGAAACGTCTGGACCGACTGCGTGAGATGATCAAGAAATGGGACTCTGTGGAGAGAATGAGACAAGAACTAAGACATTGGCTTCACAATAAGCAGGAAGAGTTGGCTGAGATTGAAAATCAGCCAGCCAAACTGCACTCTGAGGCTGCTGAATTGGATATAGAGAGGCTGAAGGTAGGAAAGATATAAAAGTCAGGAGCTTGTTGCTGATGGGCTAATAAAGATGAATGAAAGACCGATCTGCTCCATCTTTTTATTTTTTTTTCAAAGCATATGTAAACCTTAATTTTGAAAGAAGTAGTTTGGTCAAAAATAATTTAACCTGAAAGTGAAAATATTTGGCCTAATATGGTTTTTTTTTTAATGTACACTATGGGCATACTTCAGGAACATACATTGCTTTTCTTTTTTTTTCTTTTTCAAATTTTGAATTAAGTGAAGTGACAGTATACACTGGGTATGGAAATCATAGAGAAAAGAGACAAAGAACGAGGGAAATAAATAAATGAGAAAGATAGAAGGAAAGATAAAAAGAAGGAAAGAAAGAAATAAGGAAGGTAGAAGGAAAGTAAAAAAGAAAGAAATTCTGAAAGAATCTATATCAAATGAAATTGGCTTGATGCTTGAGTTGTTATATCACAAGACATCTCAAGAGAAGTATGAAGAAATAGAAGAAGTAACCATCATTGTTGGAAAATATATTCTGCTTTTCTCTTTTAACCAGACCTTCCGAGAAGAAGTTAGAGCCAGAGCACCAGCTATAGAGGAACTGCAGAGTTTTTATCGTTCCCTGACACAGCATAATCCGTCCTCTGTGGATCCAGTCATCAGAGCTATACAGGTACAGACTAAAGGACGGGGCACATTGAGCAATTGGGCAACTGCACCACTTATTTGCAGTCTCTCTCTCTCTCTTTTTTTTTTTTTAAAGGAGGGACATGCAGCCTTAGTCATAAATGAAAAAGTCATTTTTTGACATGTGTGGAAAAGCCTCCTATATATTGGTATATATCTTCAAGCACAAAGTTTCAAGCCTTTATAATATATAAATTAAGAAATCCATTGTCATTACTGAAGAGAGATAGAAATAGTTTTATTTTATTTTTTTTATTTATTTATTTATTTTTTTGAGATGATCACAAAATCATCTTATTTGTGATTTATTTCAAACTCTCACAAGCACAAAACAAAAAAGGAACATTCTCAAAACAATAAGACCAATAGTTATGCTGATATCTTAAAGATGCTATTTGTAGTTAGGTAATTTTGTATGAGATAAGTTCATTTGCAATGAAGAAGTTATGAACATATGCAATGAACCTGATCAATTGAGGAAAGTATATGTTGCCTGCACTGGTATTATTAAATAATATGGGATCAGTGATGTTGTGGAAAGCATTTGTACTTGGTTAAATGAGACCATCATGACCATTTTACAGGATGACTGGGAAGAGCTGCTGGGTCAGCTGGACATCCTGATCCATGACCGTGAGGCTGCCATGGCCCAGGCCCGAGCACTGCAGGCCCACCAAGACACCATGGACGAGGACCTGGAGAGCTATGCCAGGGAACTGGAGAGAATTGACAGAGCTGACAACCCCGTGCTGGACAAGAGTATGCAGCTACAGGTAGGTGATCAACTCTCAGTGTGGTACTGCACAATATCTGGACCAAAGCCATGGTGCCTATCTCATAGATTAGAGGAAATATTCTGGTTGATGTTTTTGCTGACTGCTTGCATGTGTGACACACAAAAAAATGGCAGTAGACCTTTTATGGCTGAATCCAGTGCATTAAATAATGAGGTGCCAAACTCAAATTGGAATAGGAGGTATTAAAAAAAGAAAAAAAAAGGTAGAGAAAGTCATCTTTTACTGACCTTGGGTGTCAGTGGGGTTGATTTTGACTGTTAATAGTTCACCTTTACATTTACACCAATAACTCCACATTTGAAGTGTGACACACATGCTTGCATAGTGAAGAGAAAAATAGGTATTCATTTTGGTGGCCGAATCCAAGTTAACAAACTTGTATGGGGTCATACTCCAATCATTATCTTACAATCCTTTCACTCTAACTACTTTTTTCAAATCATTACAAATTAACAGCTCTTGTCCTAGGCTGATGAAGTGCTAGACAAAAAAGACAAAAATAATCAAATAAAAATAGATTTTCAAAATCTGGGTAAAGATTTTGATATACTCCCACGTGTGGAGATCTGAGAATTGATTAACATGGCTTTGTCCAGTCTGTCACCATGCTTCTGCATCAGTAAATGAAGTCACATTTTGTTTGTGAACAGGCAATGGCTTGAGAATAAATAGAAGTTGGTTAGATGCACTCATCAATTTTTATCTTTTGTCTGTGCTTTTGTGAGAAGGATGCTGCAGAACAATCTACTCACGGAAAATGTCTTCATGTGCTATGAAATAAATGTGATGTGCATTCAATAAAAAATTCTGTATAAGCAAAAACTCTTATGAGACAAGAGTTTGGAGATCAAAAGACATATACAGTTTCTTGAAGGAAACCCCATGCCATTGCTTTTGTTTACATTCAAATTTGACCAAAATGCTGAATATGATAAATGATTATAATTTCATTTTATTTCAAACATTTTTTGCACGCACTGTGCCTTAGATGTGCATGGGCACAGGGCAGTGAACAGAAGGAAATATATATATATATATATACCACAAACTTTTAAGTTATCTAACATTGTTGGTTTTGTTTCATGGCAACATTCAAGTGAAAGATTTATGAAAGTGAATTCTTACCTATGAGAGTGATTCTCATATAAAGCCAGCCAAGTAGATACTTCTAGAAGTGTTTATATTGTAACTCTCTGATATTGAATGACTTATTAGTGTTGGGTACTGCATAATCAAAGAGGAAATTTGTTCGAGAACGGAGGTAGCCCATAACAAATAGTCTTGTTTGTTGCTGGGGAAAAGATGGTGTTTGGTTTATGGTAGTCACCACTTTGATTTATCGTCCTCACATTATTCATCACCTCATCACCACAGTAGCTTCATGTTGGCTCGGTTTGTTTGTGTGGTTCCATAGACAGTCTAGATGAGACAGCTTTCACTTAGGAAAAGCAGCTTCACAAGCCATGGATAGGAAAACTAACAGCAGCAATAAATTTCAGGGGGAATCAGATGTTCCCTGCCAAGATTTTCATGGTTTGTGTGCCAAACAGCAATAGCTGCAATGAAACAAATGCAGGAATCAAGCATTCCTTCCTGAGATTGTTCTGAATTTTTGTACCATACAACTGAAGACATTGCCTGAGTGGCTTCAAAACTTGAATATGGAAAATTTGTAGAACATAATGAAAGAGCAAAACCTTTCAGGGACTAATGTTTGTCATGCCTTGAACATCAAATTTTTTATTTTTATTTAATAGCCATAAATCTCCTTCAGATTTTTTGGAATTGTTCTCAGAAGGGCATTGTGTTCCTTAAAGTTAAAATTGGCCTTATATTTGTGATTGTTCACACTTTGAGAGTTGTGGTGTTTTTATAGGGACAAAACATTTCAGGAAAGAATTATGACACCCTTTATCTAAGAGAAAGCTGTCTGCTAGAGTAGATTCTATGGCCTAAAGACTGGCTGTACAGCACACGATTGTAGAAAGTCACGTGACTGTTATGGTTTGACGTCTTTTCTCCAAAACTGCATTTGATTTTTTTTTTCATCCCAACTGAAGTAGTGCATGCATTTCCTCTGTCTGGCAACAGAAACCTGCCATATCTCTGTAAACTGTAAACTTGCTCTAAAGCTAATTTAAATTACATTTGTGTTTTTATCGTCTTTTTAAATTTTTTTTTTTTTTAATTGATTATTTCATAAAATTACTGATTTTATAATTGATATAAAAATATTTCAGAATGGAAAAACATTTTACTTCTCATTCTTGTTTAGATTTGTTTCACTATGGGTGCCATTTGATGTGTTTCCTCTGTAAATTTCAGTTTTCATACATTCTATCAGTGTTCACTTTTTATTCCTTTTTTTGGTTTAGTTATTATAATATAGTCTTTAGACAAAGCAGAACTTGTGTGCCTTTAACTGGCTGACAGTTTTCATGTTTGCCCTAGTTTGAATTTTCATAGGTTTTTATGTAGTCTATAGAGTTTTCTCTTTCTTTGTAGCTCGTAAAGCGTGGTTCCTCTCTTTCTTATTATTACATTTGATTTCAACGTCTGGAGCAGTGATGAGCACAATCAGAAGATTCAGTCCATCCAATTTATAGCATTGCTGCAAATTACTCAGATAAAGTAAAAAAAATAAATGAGCATTGATGATTTCATTCCAGTTGTTCAAAATAGAGTACACAAAATACTTTCAGAACTACAATTTGCACATTTTTCACATAAGTTGTCGCACAGTGGACAAAGAAAAATTTAATCACAGAAAATTTTACCATGGATTAAAAGAAAAAAAAAAATGAGATTGTCAGATCAAATCCACATGTTTTAGTGTCTCCCACCTCTCCTTTCTTGTAAATCTCCTTTACTATGTATTTGAATGTGGAGTTTAAATGTTTGTGTACAAAAGTCTGTTTAGTGTTGCACAGATGGAGAGACTTTGGAAGACACCTCATAGCCATGAGTTTATAAGTAAAATTACAGACTTAGGTTACCTGCTTTTATGATGTATGATAGGCATTTTGCAAGAAAAAGTTTTGTTTGTTTTAGCAAACCATACTCTTGAAATTCAGCATATTTGTCTTAGAAATTAAAAGGCTTTATAAGCCCTTTTGTGTTACATGAAATCTCTAGATATTTCATCTATCAAAACAAACAGTGAGAGATACAATGAGCAAAATAGTTCCATAGTATTTTGGAACATATGAGACATGACACGATGAAATCAGGCGCTCGTCAAACTGAGCCGACTGGAGAAATCACATGTTTTTCAACAGTAAATGAATTTTTTTACGCATTTTTTTGCCTTACCAAACCCTTCTATATCAATCTAAAAATGCATTTTAGAGTTAAATTTGCTGAAATACGTTTGAGTAAAAGGCGAAAAATTGTGATTAGGTGGCACGGCCTAACAAGAATTAAGAAGGATTTACTAAAGTGATTGCCCATTTTCTCAATAAATTCAGCTGCTGCAACAGGTCACCCCCATCATCTTTAATTGCCAATATCTCAACTTCTACTTAAGATAGAATAATAATTTTTTCACACGTTGAAAGATGAATGAATAATCCTTACAGTGATACCACTAACTCCATATGATCAAAATTTGACAAGAGCCTGATTTCATCATGTCCCATCTCATTTGTAGAAAAGGGGAGTTAAAAAGGGGTGGGTTTCAAGTGATTGTATGTCAGTGATTGTAAGTGTATGAATGGTGGAAATGTGAGTGAGACGCAGCCAGTGTTTGGTGTCGTGTTGCTAGGGACTCACACAAACAAACCTGAGCGATAAATAATGTCCTCAAAATTTTTCTTATTTGATTTTGTAGAGATACAGACATACCATACCCTGTGTTATTGTGAACTTCTGATAATATGAGATGCTTCAGAAAGATCATATTAACCATACGGCGTCATGTTGGGAGTGCTATGATCGGTTACATAGAGAAAAAAGTATAAATCTTGGTGCTGAAAAAGCAAAGTCAGTGCCCTTTTAATAATGTTACCTCCTAATTTTTTTTTCTCTGTTTGTTTTCTTCAGTTAAGATAAATAGATGCCTTCTTAATTTCTACAATTTATTTCTGCTCCCATTGCTTAGAACAGAAGGAGTTTTGCATGACATCATTTCCCTTCTTTCTTTAGTCTTAGAATAAAGCATACTCTTTGGTTTCCTCCATTTATAATTTTTTTTTCTTTTCTTATATGTTTTCTTAGCATTTTACATTATCAGGCTACATTCTCTGCATTTCCTTCCGACTCTGGCATCCTGATCTTGTCCACGTTCAGCAATTCTCCTTACAACAGTGTTCTGTCCTTTGAAATTTGTCTCTTAATGCCATACATTACAGTGACAATGATTTTCACTCTAATGATCAGATCTTGTCACGTCATGCCAAAGTCATCCACAAACATGAGTCTACTAAATGAAAAGTGAAATAAATTCTCTTTGTAGATTTTAAATGAAATTTTGCCAGATTCTTGGGTCAGCCATCAAACAAAAATAAAAAATGGTTGTCTTTTTCTTTCATCCATTAATTTAATTGAGTGTTGTGGGGTCCATTTGAAGTAAATACTCAAATTGGCTTTGAAAAGCAAGCCCTGTTGGTCATTCGTATGTAAAATTATCTGTTGTCAGTTTCATAAATACTAAATAAATAAATAAATAAATAAATTAAAAAAATATTTACGTTAACTGATTGTTCAGAATAAAGAATTGAGATTATCAAATCAAACTGCTTCTTTTTGACTAGATCTATCTGCCTTAGAGCACTGGTAACGGCTATCTCTCCAGATGATTATAATTACATAATATCATTGTCCTCGGTTTTTCTAAAAACTACATTGTGATAGGCTCATTTTGCATTGTCTTTTTGCTACTCATTGCCTCTGTTTACTGCTTGGTGCCATGCTGAACTGCTGAGCTTGAGATCATGTAGCCCCCAAAAAAATGTACCATAAGAGTAAGAGCGTCTGTCAGGTGTGGATGGAGAATGTACGAGCACTTCTTATCTGCTGTCTTTCTCTTCTGTTTGCTCTTTCTCTCTCTCGTCCCTTGTTTGGCCTATGGACATGTTTGTTACTATTTCTGTCTCATTCTTATTTTTGCCTTTGATATCTCTGGTTCAGTATTTACTTTTTTCTTTCTTTCTTTTTTTTTTTTTTTTTTAGAATTCTTTGGAGTACATTACTTCCTTTTCAAGTATACAGGTGTCATTTACTCAGTGCAGTATTATTTGCTCATTAGATCTGTAAAATCTACTAACAAAATCTATATATCAATTGTTATTGTTATTTACTGAATGCACCCTTTCTGTGAAAAGATTTTTGAACATTTAAAAACTGTTCTTTGCTAAACATAATTTTTTTTTTGCAAAATGTTCATGTTTGCCACATTTATGATACTGAGATATCAACGGTTCTGGTTTAATTATGTATTTGAACACAACATTTTTTTTTTTAATATTTAAAAAAAAATGAAATGAATTTTTGGTAATATTCTTTTCTTTTTTTTAAATACTCCAGTTGTGGAATATTAACAAATTCTATTCTGTCAATAATTCTGTGTGTTTTTATGCATCAGTTTTTGAATGGCCTAGTTAATACAAAAAATAGGTGAAAACCTGAGGTATTTTTGTTTCCAGCAAGAGTATAAGTGTTCAGACGAGATGCATGCACTGCTGGGAATCCAATGTTTCCCTATTGTCCCTACCAATTTTTCATCATTTGTACATTTTTTTTTTTTTTTTACTGACTGCTCAGATGCATTTTACCCATTTTTCACCACTATTCTACTGCATTTTTCATTTCCAATGACCTTGTGTGAACATTTTGCTTCTAGCTCAGCAGCTGCAAGCAGAATAGAATGATTGACCTAGAATTAGTGTACTTGCATTATAGTGAGTTATTGCTACTGTTTTGCCATACAAGATTAGACTATTGAAAGCTAAGTCAGAAATGTGATCATAGACCAGGGCAGATGACTTGCTTTTTTTTTCTATTTTTTGCTTGTAGAATTTAGTGAACTGCGTCTAACTGGTGAACACTTGATTTTTTTTTCACCCTGAAGCCACTTGCTCGACAGAGACAGTAAAAGAAAGTTGTTGAGAGTTCCAGGTTTCAAACTTCTGAGTACTCGGGCTGTATGAGACTGGAAATTGAAAATCATTGTGATTATGACTCACAACATTATATTCTTCCCATAGAAAACAGAAATAGATTCTGAAGTCTTAGTGTTCTAAGATTGCGGCACTGTGAGAATGACTTGTTTTCAAACATACTCAAAACGGTGAAGGTTTATTGAAAAAGGGCTACGGATATACGCACACGCTTAACCAACATTTCATTGCTTGCAAATCTGGCAAAACTACAAATCATTTCGATCTAAGCTCTTATATCTGTGCGCAGATGTCCTTATAATTGCTGATCACGATCGTTGTATCAACTAAGAGATAGAGGGGATGATTTCCACACGGTATAAACTAAAGCAAATGTCCACCGAATCTTGAGTTTCATAATGATATGATGTTGGTGGAAAATGTTGATCACGGCATCAGTGTTTTCTATGGGTCGAAATAGAAGAGCGGCGGCGGTCAGATCCTCTAAACCAGATCAGCAGAATTCCTATCGTGGACGCCAGCTGACATCGCTCGAAAAGAACGGACAGGTGATCAGTTCATGAACACCTTCGTGTAATCTGAAATTTGCTGTTATCAGACAATAAATTATGACCTCATAAGGTTTAACGTTCATGACCTAGACAAGAGGCAGAGTTGTAAGTTCATGACCTGAGCTAAAGATATATCATGAAATTCGAAATTAATAGTATCCGTTTTAGGCTATCGCAGACTACAAATGACTCGTCTTTGGCTTGTGACAAATTTTGATGTAGCCGCCCATGCGAGTTCTGCTGTTGGAATTATTAGTTATATAACGTGAGTTAAATTGATACATTTGTATGTAAACTTTTCATATTGATAGCGAGAGTTGTGGCGTTGGTGTCAATGTGCTTAACTTAAGCCACAAAGATATAAGCAGCTAGATACCCACACGATGGTTGTTTCTAGTGTTTTTTTAGAGATGATTCTAGCCCCTCCAACGTCTGGTTTAAATTGTGAGTTTTCATTCTTGGTTGACAGTAAGCTAGTAACCTAAGACAGGACTGTTGATTAGGAAGTTGGTTTGTAAAGAGTAGCAGGCTGTCGTGTTCGTCACGACAGTTATGGAACTAAATGAATTCTAAGTGGGTGAATTAGAATGTTAGTTTTAATCAATAAATGTGTCATTAATACTGTAGATTCCAAAATTTGTACTGTCTTGCAGGACAAGGAAAAGAAGAGCCTGTTGAAAATGTAAAGCATTTTCATGGGGAAGATATTAAGAAATCATCATACAAGAATCAGTCGTTCTCTGTTGTCTTCTGGTGACATGGATCAGGTGTCAATCTCAAGTTTAGCTTATCACCCTCGGCATGTCCTCTCCCTTATTACGACCGGGAAATTCACGAATTCAGCATGTTGAGTGTTTACACTGGACCATTTGACCATTTTACAACCGGCCAATCTGGAGAACATAATTTGCTTGAGATGTCTGATTGGGAAATTTCATTTTTACAAGAGCCGGTACTTCCGACAAGCATTTATGTGGTAGATTCTTTGGGCTATGGATGTCAATGGATAGTTAGTGTATAGTTACCTGCACAATCAGGGGCCAGCTGCCTGAAAACGCTCGGTTACTGGCCTTGTTGTGAAATTTATTAGTATATATTACTGAACAGTTTGCTGGCATGGTTGTTTCAGTGTGTTGGCTAGTGCAAAGTTTTATGTGCTCTGTTTATTGCTGTGATAAAGTGATCGTAGGCCTGAGACGCCGTTATGTCGACGCATAGACCGGTCAACGCCATTCATGTTCAACTGGAAAGAATTTAGCATTTACTCCTTATATTTTAGTGAAAAGGTGCCTAATGTATTTTTTCGACCCCAGAGTGTCAGCTTTTGAGTTCGGGGCATTTTCTCTCATAGATATCCTCAAAGTCCAGTCTTTTTCTTTGTTTGTTTGTCTTTTTTGAATGCTTTTTTACTTTTAAGGATTAAAAAATAAATAACAAATGTCATGATGGATCTGTAGAAATATCCCAGTTCAGGCACACTTCGTAATCTGTGGTAGAGATAGTTTATGACTGGGCATTAACGGTTATCGATCGTCACTCGACGTCCGTCTGACACACTCAATAAGTTGTCCATAAAATGTAATCAGTGTGAAGTGGCCGGGACTAGACGCCCTTCGCTGCAAAGGCGAAACCTGTGAATCAGATTCTTTGACAGCTCATTCCTTATCGTTATGGCCAGCAAGCTGAGAGGTAGATCTTTGTACCAATGGATATGATGTTTATAGCCGTTTTTTTCTTGCTTTCTTTTTTCGCTACGTGAATTATTGTTATTGGAGAGCCCAACCAGCTATGTACCAGTGTATACATGTATATAAAAATGAAACAGCAAGTAAACACATTGAAGAACCTGAGAGTGAATTATTGCATATTGGGTTCCTCAAGGATTTGTTATTGGCAACTACTGTAGATACCTGCGCTTTTAAATGCACGATTTATTTCACAATCGGCGAAGTCTGTTTGTAACAGAATTTGACCATCGTTGATTCGGCATAATACGAGTAGTAGGCCTAAATTAGTGACAACTGTTATGTATTATCGGGGACTGCCAAATTTCAGTTAGTGACGTGTTCGCTTAAATTCCAGCATGATATAGTTAAATTTCAGAAAAGTGATAAACACTTAAAGAATACAAATATAAGTCGTAGCTGACGGGTTAGGCGTTTGCTTTTCGGTGAAAAAAATGACGTCGCGGGTTCGAAATGTAAATCCGAAGAGGCGATGGGAGAGATTAGAAGATTAGATCCCGTGTGTACATTATGCATGTTAGGGAGTCCTTTGCACGTAGAATTCATATGAACAGTAGGCGGGGACGACGCTGCCCTGGCAAAATTTCTAAATTCCAACAGTTTTTACCCACACAAAATGTTTCCATCCAATGTGGGCAGATACTCAAACCCGAAGTAATTCTACGTTCTTAGGATTGAAAACTACATAAAAAGAAAGAAAGAAAGGGGAGAAAAACATCAACAGAAGACACATGGATTTCTCTCAGCATTTTGGATTGAGACACATAAGTTGAGTATGAAACATAAGATCGGCTATCTTGATAAGACTGCCTATTACTGTGCAGCAATAGTCTTGTGGTCGTCCTGGAGTAGAATGAAATATTGCTTCTTCAGTTTTATTTTGTCCTTATTGTTTTTAGTCATAACGTTTTCGCTTTAAAGTAGGTGTAAGTCCCTTTTCTCTTTAAAAACAAATAAAAAATGAATCTTTGTAGCTCGTGAAATACTGGCGGAGAAATCGGAGTTGAACCGCTCAGCGCCATTTGACAGACAAGAATTCAGACATCATTTTTTGCTATCCCACTATTTTGTTTGAGGGTTTTGACAAAGTTTTAATCGCCCTGTTGGTAAACAAATATCACCGACATATCAGCAATATGTCAGTAATCAGATACGATTTTGTCAATGAGATTGGCACGATGGTGTTAAATACAAGGTATCTTCACGAAACCGTTAGTTTTATGCACCTTTAAATATCTATGCAACAATCAATTGTCTGGTGTTTGGAATCGGTTGGCTGATCCAGTCCTGCTGCCCGTAACAGCGTCTGGTGAAAGGGTATTGAAAAACCGTGTGTAGGAACAGACAGCCAACAAGGAGCTGAATCGCATAATGTTTACCTTAGATAATCTTTTTACGAATAAATGATATTATTGACATTAATTTCAAATCCCACTAGTGTGTGGAAGATCGTGGAACGAAACCAAGCGATAACCATTGGACGGACGAAAGTGACAATGATTATTTGACACCATGATAATCATATCGTCTACCACTGAAGGAACTAACTGAGAGCGAAATGCAGGCGAGAGAGGGGAGAAAGAGCAAGAGAAAGAGAAAGTTAGAGGGGAGAGAGAGGAAGAGGAGAGAGTTCACGAGAACTTTACAACAGAGAGGTCACTTGGTGCCAAAAAAAAAAAAGGTTGAAGGAATGGGCTATGCCGTACTGCAAACAGTTATATTATGTGCCATCTTTAGAATGATCCTTATATCGGTTTGCCACTCAGAGTAATTTCGCTGACTTGTCGGTTTAAAGGGCCTGGACTGTGCATCTAGCAAACTCATGGCAAATGCTAAAGAAAGGAGGGCTCATTGTAGGCCATTATTGCTAGCCCTAATCAGCTTAAGATTAGCGGGCTCTGTAAATCTGAAAGCTATGCTGTTTGTCTGGAGGGCAGAGTACCCGCCTATCGATACCTCTAGTCCATTCTCATTGCTTCTGACATTTGCTCATTGCGATGTCTGATACATTCACATACGAGCTCAGCCCTTTGACCATAGCTGCTGCACTTTCCTTAAAGGTCAGCCAGGAATTACTAGCACTTCAATTACACGGATAGAATCTTCTAATATTTGTGGCATCGGACGGTATATTTCAGGTAACTTCGCTGTGAGTAATCTAGCTAGTGGTTCATTTAGCAATCTCATATCACAGATCTTGTAGATCAGGAACTCATTTATTCCCCCACTGTGGAGGAATTATTGCTTTGACTAACGGCAGTCGTTTAAGAATAGTTGATATGGAGAGCATTTTTTTTTTTTAATGCCAATTGCACGAAAACATAATTATGTATCATGATTAGGATTGCATCAAGAAAACAACGCTTGGTTGAGGAGGGCGAAATTTAATAGCACAGGTTTGGTGATGAAAAAAAAAAAAATTGTGACACTTAATGACTTGTCCATTTGCTCACCATCGTGATTTAGTGGAAATGATTATCTTGGAATGCCATCGTCGTGCACTTCGCGTGAGACCAGTACGTGTATAAAGTTCTCTTCAGTTGCTCCCTGAAATATGTCTATAGTCGAAGTGTTTAATTTGTTTCAAGTACTGGATTTTGCTTTTTGGCTCTAAGAATATTACAGGAACTTAATGTCGTCTAGCACTTCGAAGGTTTGGGGAAAAAATGTGAAACTTCCTTAGAAACGAGCGACACATGTTTCATATTACTTTGCTCTCAGTGTTTGATATACGTTTATACATTTTGGCCAGCCTGTATTGTAGAAAAAAAAAAAAAAAATTAAAAAGTGACAATTATTCCTGCACTAGCCTAGTCAGTGAAGGGATTGGTCTGTTTTCATCTGCCTGTTGTGACACTATTTCATAGTGTCCTTATTTTAGAGAAGAAATACAAACTGAAGTTTGAGTTTCTCCATATCAAAAGAAACTGTGTGACTCAGGTTCTTTAATTTCTTTACAAGGAAAAGGTAAATAGCGTTAATGAATTTGTGTAGTACATCTTCAAGCGACACGTGTGTACAGATTTCGTATGAAAGATTTCTATACTCTGTATAACTGTCGTTTTTGGAATCTTTAGAATAATTCCCTAAGAATAATGATATTGATCGATTCCTTTCAGTGTCAAGTTCGAATGGTTTGACGTGTAGCCCGAAGCAGTTAAACGTTGTGAATAGCCCATCGATTTTAGTGTCGATTTGAAAGATTAATCGTTTTCTTTTTTAGCCCAGGCGAACTGGCATTGCACACAGCAGTTGCAGTTTCTTGGGGAATGAATAAGTGCATCTGTGGTGCTTATCTTGTTTCGATGGTTCCATGCATGAAGTTGATGGACACGTTATGTTGAACATTACAAAAATGTGTGCGGGGTGAATTGTTCACATGCTGCCATACGTATCATAATGTTATTGTTTACGTCATAGTGGTCAGGTCTCCTTCATTTCATAACGCGTGCACTAATTAATCCACATTTAATACACCTGTGCATCATGTTTGCCAATTAATTCAGGCTGCTCACTAGAAAGACAAATCCACTTCCGCACTGTTAGAGGATATTATACGTGTGTAACGCTCTTAGGGTGGGCTTGATCTTTGCACACTGTATGAATTGTGGTGGAATATTCAGAGGATGTAAAACTCCGCCAAGTAGGTTGATAAATCTTTTAGTTAAAACAAAAACAAACAAACAAATATGTATTTTGCACACATGAACAGTTGGATGGGAGGCCATGGCACTCTCTCCCGCGGTGTTTCATGCACATAATTACTATCTGACTGATAGCACTCGAGTTGGTAATTGGAAGCATGTCACCAGTTAATGAATGATGGTGAAATAGCATTTCACGGTTACTGGCACTGACTAATGCCGTCCACTCAGATAGAGTAGAACTGCTCATTGAACTAAAAAGGACTTATTCGAAGATTTGACGCTCAACGCATAAAATAACAGTCTTGCCATCCTCAGTTAATTATACTATACGCCGTTCCAATCAAGAAATTGGGATCATTCGATCAACTGAGTGAAAATGTCCGTATGGGAACTTCTCCCAAGTGTGATCAAGCAAAAGATCATTCACCAGGGTTTTCACTGGCAGCAGCTGTCCCCTGTTATTTAAATAACCCATTTATTGATGGGATTATAAAAAAATCGTTACTGGTTGCAGAACTTAGTGGTGACTAGGGGAAGGGACATCAAGCCTGGACATGACTGTTCAATCCCTTGCAAGCCTGCCTGGCGAAGGGGGCCTTAGTGCTGAGAGCCGGCGGCAAATTCACTGTGTGCCCGTGCTACCTGCCCTGCTGCCAGTATTACCTGCCGCTCTGCCAGAGCGCCGTTATATTTGAGCGGGAAAACACCAGTGATACATAGGTCTACACCTACACTCCAGTCAGATCAGATCAGGGCTGAAGTTGATCCCGGCCAGGGAGAGCCACGTGTGTCAACAAAAAATTCACCAGCCCTAAAATATAGATATCTTTATGATACCGGTATCGTATGAGTTTCAGCCATATCTATGCGTTAGGATCAGAACTGGAATGTTCCTAATCATGGCACAGCCTAGAAGTCAGAAAAAAGAATAACAAATGAATGAATGTTTTTGTTTTTGTTCTTCCGTCTCCAAGTCTAAGTGACGATCACGGGTCACAACCAGTTGATCAGACACGGAGAGCGCAGGGGTTGTGTGAATGTCCCCCTAGTTTGGTTCGGCCGGGTCATATAAGCAGTAACTGTATGCTCGTGTGGTGACGCGGAAAAAACTCTTATCGCGTATTTATTTGGTTTTGTGCAAGATCAGGAATTTCCATTCAGTTCATCGACAGGTTTCTTACGGTAGATAGAACAGCAAACAGGTTGTCCCGTGTGATGGCAGATTGGTTTATCTGCTTTATGTCTGTGTGAATGGCCAACCCACCAAGTTTTCTCTGTATTATATGGACAATGGTGGTTTTCGCTTGTGACAGAAGTGTCTTTGGAAAGTTGTGATAAGCTGGAGTCATCAATTGCCTGCCTTCAAGACGCGTATTGAAAGTTCGGGGAGTTTAAAGACCCAGTTCTGTTTGACGGTATACTTATTATGTAGCCATGTAGAAAACAGCCAGCACAAGATAATATTATGTTTCCTCTAGGGTATGGTGAAACACCTGTTTTTAAATTCATATTTATAATTAATCTTGTTATTATTATCGTCAATGAAAGTTCTTCAGTGTTTTACACTCACAGCAGTGTAGCCGGATAAAATCTGCCGGTTTACGTGTGAACAAAACTCAGTCGCTGGACATTTAATGTCCAGTACTTTACTTCACATAACTATTGTTATTGGCTCGTAATCCAGTGAGTGTTAAATCAGGGACACCCCCCCCCCCCCTCCCTCGTCTTTCCTCTGCGAGAAGAAAAAAACAAAACATATTTTGGAAGTGGAATCGGGTCGATCTGTTTCAAGGTGTCGTTTTAATTCTTATCTGTTTTGATTGACAGCCTAGAGCCCGAGGTTGAACATGGATCAGAACCGTATAAGGCAGGCAGTCCATGGTATAGAAATCACACTCTCAGCTGGAAGTTGGCTATATGTATTATGTATCTGGCCATTCAGTGTCTGTTGTTGGTCAGCGATAAGACGAGACTGACTCTTCTTCTTATCAAATTCAATCCTGTCTGTTGTGTCAGAGAGATATCTGGACAACTTGGAGGTGCTGCAGTGAACAGTATTTCCCAGTCTTTGTATGACGTTTTTCACGTCTATATAGAAATCTTTTAATGGCTTTGTTCTGTCCATCGTTCCGAAAACGGATGAAATTTCTAAAAAACAAAACAATAGAAAGCACCAACGCAGATTTTAAGCAACTGAGATATTTATTTACTATCTATGGACGTTTCATTTGACTTTTGCATGGACAGACATGCGAAACGAGTGAGCCGTGAGACAGTAGACCACTTTCGCAGAGCGTACACAGTATCTGAATGATGGCATCCTGAACGCACGACGTGCCTGCCAATTCTGTTGAACATTTTCCTTTTCGACGAAGGCTACGTGATGCAGTTTTATGCAGAGTTCATAGTGATGTTTAGCCTGATATAATATAGGATTGAAATGCAAGGGATAGTGCTTCTCATTTTGTCCACACTGTCATAAGCCATACACATTATAAAGAATAACCAGCATCAATCTCTGTATCTTGGAGGAAAAGACCAGATTATAGTTTGAAAAAAATAAACAAACAAACAAGCAAACAGAGACGCACGCACACACACACACTTTAGTTATCAGGCTGATTTGATGACAGAAATAATATAATGGATGAGATTTTTGTCGAATGTTGCACTATTCGTGATGGGATAGAGCCAGATTAAAATATATAAATATATAATATGTCGTGATCTTGAGTCACTGTGTTGATTTGAAATCTGCTTTTGATGATCTCAGCGAATTTATTTGAAAGTGCTAGTGGATAATACTTGCGGTGATACTCAGAGGACATATTAGGAATTGCCTAATCTGTAGGTTTGGTGTCAGTGAGTTTTCTCGTGAAAGAGCTGATTCAGTTTAATGTCATCTGGAGCCGGCGAAGAAATAGTAAGTCATGGCCACAGTGTGGCTTCTTCTACTCCAGTCGAACACAGTGTTCTACATCGATATTTGTTCACATTTTAAAAAATTCTAGTTCATCTCTAAGTGGCTCTTCAGTTCCGCCGTGACAACCACCCGCAGGAGGTTGAAAGGTGTAAATATTTCGTAACATTACGCCCTTCACAATGAACACAGTGTTCCTGTATTATATTTATGTTCTTGGCAGCTAATTCAAATTATGAATAGTATTTAGCAGTCTTTGGCCAGATCGGAACCTCGACATTTCTAGGGTCAAACAATGAGATAATACTGTAACGTAGTCTGTTTTTTCCCCAGGGATGTCAAATTTCCTACTTTAATAGGATTACCATCTTTTTGGCTGTCAGTAATTTCTGTTGGCCGCAAACCCGGTATCATTTACCATTCCAGTTTTACGTGTCGCTAAAGACTATACCAGGAACTTTTCCTACTTTTTCATGTTGACAGATTGTCAAGAGCTGAAGAGTAAATCAGAATCATGTGAATCGTGGAATAAATTTACTGTTTGGATCGGAGATGTCCTGTCATATGTCACTGGAACTGATATTTCCATTTGTTTAATCGAAACAGAAAGTTTAAGGGCTAACCTGAGGACTCATCTTTTCTAATAAACCATGTGTGTGTTTTATTACTGTTTATTTTGCTAGAACTTCCAATTAGACGTACTACAGTCATTACTTTTATCAAGTCCTGCATTTTTATTTTTATGAAAGCCTCTGCTTGCTTTGAGACAGGTAGCTTTAGAGTTTTTGCTTCATTTTCTACAGCCAATCAGAATATAAAAAAAACAGAATACATGTACAAGTCATCTGCCCTGGACTATGTGACACAATTATGTGAATTTTACGTGTTTTATTACGTGATAGTGTGAGTGCAATATGATGATAAACCGTTCGCTGCTAGTCTTTAGCATGCATAGATAGCTATGAATCAACAAATCAAGCCAACATAGACTCATCATTCTTTTTATTTTGTTCATGACCTGTTCATCATACTTGTATATTTCAACGCTCTTATAGAGTCTAAAGCATTCATGCAGATCCACCATTTTTTGCAGATGTAACAAGAAAATGTCATTTGATCGCATAATGAAATGTTATGGGTTTGTGGGTTGCTGTGAATACTTCCTCATTTAATTTGAGCAATAAATTGCAACTGCTGATATCAGACAGCCGTCCCGTCCCCCCCAAGATGGCATTGTTTCCATTCCAGATACCACAACAGGGACATTTCCCAGAAAAGAAAGAGAGAGAAAGAAAGAGAAGGCAGGAGGGGGGGGGGGGGTATAAGGCAACAAAGAGTACTTTGCACAACCTCAAGTAAGATGTGAGTTGTCTTTTTGTCCCATATCAAAATTTTAAATATCATCAATGGCTAGTTTATAGACAAAAATGGAATAACTCCCAGATTCATTGTCAGAAAATCACAGTTTGGTAGACAGCATAATATTATTGTTTATAACATTGACTGGCATGTCTCTATCTAGACCCAGCGACGACGCTGTCGATCTACCCAGACCCATTCCCTCGGCACAGGCTCGGACAGTGACGACGAGGGACCATCGCCCTGGAAGACGCCGCGTAGTGCTAGAGGGAGAGGAGGAGGTGGAGGAGGGGGACCTGGAGGAGGCGGAGGTTCGTTCTTGTTCCCTCCCTCTCCACTACGGGGGTCTCGCAGTGCTCTGGGCCGCTCCCCCAACACCTCTAGAACCAACATCAGGCCACGTCGGCGTCACAATGAATCTCAAGACTACAAGGGGTTCAAGAAGGGCGCCGGCGTTAATGCCACGCTAGAATCCGAGAGTGAAGAGTCAGGTATCGGAGAGACATATGGAGAGATTACCATGCACGCCTCAAGTTTTGACACTCATTTGGATGAACCTTCATACTGGATGGGATCCGAGCATACGCATACCCCACTGACCTACACAGAATCGGACGACGAGTCGGCCGGTAGTTTCATCAGCGGTGTCTTTCCGCCCGTGGATCCGGAAGATCTGCGTGATGCCGGCTCACAGACACCGGGCCACGTGAAGACCCAGACTGCCGAACAGAAGGAGTCTCGCCACACCAGTACGACGCAAACAGAAAACCCACCGCGGGCTGTAGCCATGCAGACCTCCACCCTCTCCCTGCACTCGATCGGCGCTCAGACCAAGCGGTCTAGCGGATCACGAGTGGACTTACTGAAAAGCATTTTACTGGAAGTGAAGGACATCAAGAAACAACAAGGTTTGGATGACTCCAGAGACGAGTCCATGTCCATTGCCTCGGACATGACCATCAATAGGGACATGCTGGAAGCGCTATATAGAGACGTGGCTGCTCTGAGGGCTGCGGGGGCCCAGGGCAATGCCATGACACAGACGGCAAATGAACAAGGCACTCAGACCTCACTGAAGCTCTTCCCCGAGGGAGACCCACAGAGACAAGCCAGACAGAACAGACTAAACGACGTGCTGGAGGAGATACGCCAGCTGAAAGGTGGAAACCAGAGCACCACGCCCAGCAACTTACAAAGCACAGTGCCAGACTTTGATCCAAGAACGCCTTCACGATCTCTCAATAGAACTACTCCCGTCAGATTTGATTCACCGCAGCCAATAGCCAATCGCCTGCAATCCCAGCCCCCTCCCACCCCAGCACCTGTCAATGGTCACATGAACGAACCTGCCGCTGATCTCAACGCCACCTACCCACCTGCCAATCAGGCCATGGTGAATGGAAGCAGGCGGAGAGTTACCCAAGACGATTTGAACAACATCAGTGAAAGACTTGATCGTTTGTCCAGTTACCAAATTCCACGTCGCCAAGGCCCACCTGTCGCCGCCCCATACCCACCACAAATGATGATGGCGCCTCCCTCTCCTGTCCTGCCTCCCCAACCCCCGCCCCAAATCATGGTTTCCCCGCCTGCACCGGCTTCACCACGGCGTTACCGAGTTAGAGAATTCGCCCGGTCCTATGACGACATTGTCGTGCTCTCAGATGACGAGCGCCGAGGCAGGAGGGGACGGTCTCATCGCGAGGGACGTAGCCGGGATGGTGTGATGGACAGATACCATCTGGACGACGCGCTCTTGGAAGCGACAATAGCAGCACGGCAACTGAAGCGCATGTCTGCCAAAATGAAAAGAGGTTTACGTGATGAGCTCAACAGATCAAGATACTAACCTGAGGCACTTAGATAATGTTATGAGAACTTAGAAACTTATGAAAACCATTTTTGGTCTTGTCTATTATAGGTTTCTTTTGTCATTGTCCATTCTAACCATGATTTTGACATCAGTTTTGTTTGGCTCATAAAAATGAGCCCATTTTCAAACGTCTTTTGTCCCAAGAAAAGCGATACAATCTGCAATGCATATCACTGGCCTGGATATAAGTACTCTCAGAATTCTTCTATAGGTGAAAATTTTGTTTTTGTGAAGGTTTAGCGAAGACATTTTTTTTTTCCTTTTTTTTTTTTGAAAGCATAAATCCTTGGTTACATACATAGAATCATCGTTATCAAAACATTCAGACAAAACTGGAAACCGCCTGCTATGTGCTATCCAGATGTTGAACATAATTAGATCTATAATTTAAGGAGCAAAACTCATACTGTCGGTTTTGTGCTATCATGGATGAATGCAAATTCATTTCAGTTATTTATGGCGAATTTCGAGAGGAAACTTGGAAACATTTATCTTCTTCGGCCATTGAGGGTTCAGTAATCAATGGTTACCTGGCAACTGTACAATGGCTTGTGTTTGTGCAGGCTGGGGACTGTCGGCGTAATCGATGTGGAAAATCGTAACGTTACTATCCAATGAACGTCTGGAAAGTAGGGATGTTACAGGTCTCAGTTTTGCACTGAGACCGTTACCTGAATGTTTACACTACATTACACTCTTTGTTTATCACATAGCCTTCGTCAACAGAGGATAGCATTGTAATTGCTCAGACCAAGTTTATTGAGACTACCCCCCCCCCCCCCTTTCCCCTATCATTTTAAAAATAAAATCTATCATTGTGCATTTTTATCTGTTTGTAAGTGAACTATTGAAAACAGAGTAGAATTTGTATTTGTGTTGTTGTACACAGTTAACATTATATAGAGGCCTAGTCAAGACATTATTTTACGTATTTATTACTGTAATTACATGGTACAGTGTGCAGTAAAGATTATACCAATCTCTGAAGTCATAATATTATCTTTCCGTCCATGACCAACAAAACAAGCTTACATTGCCTGCTTATCATCCATGTACATTCCAGATATTTATTTTATATTCCAATTATTTACTTATGTACATTCGCTTTGAGCCATGCAGTATGTTTGACCAAATCACCAAACATTCCGGAAAAATCAGATTTATTCAGCTTATTTATACATGGTGTAAGCGGTGCTTGTTCTGTTCTGACCATAGACATGTCTATGGTTCTGACGTACTCCACAAATGACTGCATTATTTCTTGATGTCAAAACATTATCCTGTTTTCTTTGGGAAATGAAGACGTGAGCTTGTGGGTGTAAGCATCTTAGGCGGTCATTTGTGCTGCTTAGAAAATATTTTCTGTCTTTAAACGTTTGTAATATGCCAAATTTCGTACGAGCAACAGGTGAAGAGTGGAGAAACTGAACTGTCTCAATAGTTGATAATAAATGCAACTATGTAAAAGCAGTATTTCACTTAAAGTGTCTCACACGGAAGAAGATACAGAATACACATGTAATTGAATCGAATCATAATTTAAAGGGGGAATTTATAAATTAGTGTAATAAGTTGTAGTCGCAGTTTTGATACATTACCAACGGGGTTGAAAGTGCTTGAACCTTAAGAAAAACATTTTATGCCAATATCTGTTAAGAAAAAAGATATCAAAAGCTTCATTTTTTATTCTATTCCTCAAAATATGAATGAACAGCTGCTCTGTTAGGAGTGACTTGTAATCCATTGTTAGCTTGAGCAGAGAACATTTTTCTTCAGTATTATGAGGCAATAGGTCGTAAATAGGTACGTGTACTTACGTTTTTACATGACTAAAACCCCGACGAGGTAACCTGTTTTATATTCACAGAACTTAGGAGAGGTGTTACATGAAAGCTTTTTGAATAGAAGTTATTATGTACAAGGACAAAAAAGCATCATGATATTTTCACGACATTCTGTCTCACTATCCGTCCATTTACATTACAAATTTGTAGCCATTTCGCATAAATGAAGCCGTGATGTGTATATTATGTGTTGTTAAAGTCACTGGGGGCAGATTGTTTGTTAAACGTCTATGAACTTAACAATTGTAAGGCTCGTCTTCCATGTCTGATTCAGAATCAAAAGAATTTCCGTGCCTACAATCCACTCTCCTCCCATCGGTTGCGAAAGTAAGTGTCGAGTTTTTTTTGTTTTTTGTTTTTTCTTTTTTTGTTGTTGTTTGTTTGTTTGTTTGTTTTATTGCCGAAATCATTGGTCCCTTCATCTGTTTTGTTAATCCTTGACATGAACAGACAAAGAAATTTGGGCTATGATCAGTTCTAAAGACACTATTCTGCTTGGAAATTCATTGATTTTATATATATTCATTCATACTTTTGACACCAGCTGATGTGATACACAATCAGAAGGCCTACGGTGATCGTAATATCGTTCTTCATTTACATAACGGAGTGTGAACTACACTTTTTTTTTTTTTTTTACTTTTTTTTTCTGTCTTTTAGTAATATGTTTTTTTTTTTTTTTTATGACTAGTAACATTCCAACAAGGCAGCTTATATTATAGAGATTGCCATTCAGATGTAACGAGAGCAGATTCTATGGCTGTATGAGATGAATTGCTGATTATCAAATTATTGTTTATCAAATCAGATGTTCTTTTGAGGAATTGTGAATTTTGACTTCACTTATAGAATGGGTGTGACTGTTTTATAAGACTAATCTGCCAGGACTGTTCAAATATACATGTTTGTCACGACTCAAGAAGTTTTTATAATTTCATAATTTATTCTAAAGGAATAGTGCTCACGTTCTGTCAAGAAACGTGGTGAGCATTGCAAGTTAACAACATTTACACTTGAATCACAAAAAAAAACAAAAAAACGTATGGCTTTCTGCTTGATAAAAAAAAAAAAAATGGCAATGCGCTTTTTATATGAAGCAAGAATGATGTGCTTTTTGCTGAAGAGGTGAACATTGTTGTGACCAGAGGACCATTGATAATACACGGTTGTCTGAACTGTACGTCACTGCCTGTTGAAGCTATGCATAAGGTAGAAGACAGTGAGATAAACGTTTGTTGTAAACTATGTTGTACAATGCAATTTATACACATCAGCCATGAAATTGTTGTAAGAAAATCGTTTATTATGTCTGAGTCGAGATGGAAATGATCAACTCTAATTCCCCCTCTATCCCCTTCCCCTTCCCCCGCCACCCCCTCGCTGTCCACAGCTGTTGTTTGTTTTGGATAGTGTGAAATATGGAAGCCATATTCAGCATTAAACACATGACTGAGGTGTTGATATTAGATTATATTGGATTATCATTCAGCATCACTTTGTTAGCTACATTAATTGCCGAAATCATAGTATTTTACAAATAAATAGTAGAAAAACTGTTGGTTAGTTTCAGTGCAGTGAGGCTATGGTTTATTTTATTACTAGTGTTGTTCTACGTTGCGTGTTTTTGATGATCTCTCACTCAAATATGTCCCAAGTGAATTAGATGAAAAGACATTGTTTTTGTTTGCTAGGTAACTGTGCGTCTTCTGTGAAATGCATGAAATCTATGAATAGAAAAGTTTAAATCGTGATGCTTTTGTAATTGTTGCTAAGACTTTAGAAAGAAACTATCATCAAAGTAGAATCTGTGATAAATGTGTGTTCTACTGATATTTTTAACGGGTATTAAGATAGCCAGTTTTGAAGCGCAGTAAAAGATTTTACTTCAACATTCCGTTTTCCCTAACTTCTGATTTTCAATATATAATTTCTGTATCGTGTTTCAGTTGTGTGTATGAATGTATTTTTGTAACTAGAGATAAGGATATTTACGAGTATTTACAGTTTCGAACAAAAATGTATATGTTCATTTTACACAGATTTACTCGTTAGCTTGCCAACCCGGCAGTTTTTATTGTTGTTCTCAGTCAAAATGTATGTCTGTGATAATCAAGTCTTATATAAATTTATGTAACGTATTTCTTGCTTATTTATATTGTAGCCAAAAGTGATTACTATAGTCCAGCTGATTTTTTTTGTATTTGTACGGCCATGTGCTTTTTTACTCTATCATTGTTCAATATATGTTTTTATACCTTCTGATTTTCAACTGAGATCAACATTTCACTTATTAGGGTCTCTGTTTTCAAATCAAAAGCCCGTTCCTTCTATCTGCATCCTGATCTTCTGTCGACTGGCAGAAACGGGGAATAATTAATTTCCCCTAACGGCCGATCCCTGTCCTTCTGTTGAGTGAGGTATTTCGATGTCAGTCACATGACCGAAGAAGCAGCATTCACACACGTCTAATTAATGCTACTCATTCACCAAAAACTGCCTGCCATGTGCAAAGCATACGTGCACAAATCAGCGTGTGAGCAACAACCCCTAGGTCATGTGACCAATCTCGCCAAATTCTTCACCATTTACCTTAATGTGTTACATACTCCATATAACGAATGAACGAAAGTATACAACCTCAAGAAAGTTGTCAAACCTCCTGCATACACTCTAGTTCCATGAGGATACTCAGTATACTGAGAAACTAGTATTATGTGAAATATTATCTGGGCCCCCTCCTTCAATTTCTGTCCCTCTTCCCCCTCAGTTATACCATTTTTTTTGCGTTATGACAGTATATGGAACTGCCAAGACGAAGGCATAACTACTTGTGCATTGCACTGCAACGTAATGGTACTTGACCAGTGATACCATTTAACGAAAAGTCATTTTTTTACAATTTGTAAACCTTGTCGACTGTGATAATAAAAGGATAAATATATATTTATTTGTTTATAATATGTACTATATCCTTTCATGAAACGTCCATATTTTTTCAGACAAACAAGAAAAAAGATCTATGAGATGTGAAGCAAAATGCTAATATTTTACATAAAGTTTACATTGGTAACTAACTGAATACTCCAATAGGGACTAAACATTCCTGTCCATTTTTTTTTCTCTTTTACTTGTATGTTTGTCATTATTGCAGCTGCAAGCCGTCCTTGATTTTATTGTCTACTCTACTGGATCACATGATCGTAGTTTGCTACATTTTACCTATTGTCCATTGTAATCTTTTCTTATATCCTCAATTATTGTATATTCGTTTCCTCTCCATTACGTGTATGCTTTTCCGAATTGTAAGTCTCTGCGAATGTTGGCAAATTTCTCAGAATGGATTTGTTGCATTAGTAAACAAAAGTGGCTTCCGCTAAAAATCATCACTTCAAACTTATGAAGGTATAATAATCGTTATTTGATTATTTATATAATAAAAATATGTACTGTAGAATAAAGATGTATATGTAATAGTAAATGACACCTGTATCTTTTGTACGTTTCATTATTTTTGTTTGTCCTCACAGTAAATGAGCAACTTGACTGTTGATTTTTGTGTCATCATCTCTTATGGGTATTTCTTCTTAAGTTTTGTTTGCTCTTTTCGTTTCTCCTCCTTATTATATATATTGTTCGGGTCATTTCATATAATCTCATTTGTGCCCCTGTCTTGAGAGAAAGAGAAAGAGAGAGTGAGAAAGAAGAGACAGACAGATATGCACACAGACACCAGACAAATAGTCTGACGGACATTCACACACACACACACACACACACACACACACACACACACACACACACACACACACACACACACACACACAC
>JBCAUA010000013.1:4079214-4095445 GCA_038406235.1 Peronia verruculata | reverse complement strand
CATCGAAGGAAGTTACGGGGAGCTCCAGGTTTCCACCCCCCCCCCCCCCCCCCGCCTATAAATAAATAAAAAAATTCTGGCATCAACTTTACAACTGTACCTTCCATTAGAATAAGCACACTGACCAAGCGTTGCACTATCTTTTTATTTCCTATGGTGCCTTGTACTAAGTGCTGTGCCATATCTTAGCCCTGCAGTGTAAGTCTATCAGCTTTGTCAGAGTCTGCCCTCAATGTAAACCTGGTGTATATTTAATAATTAGATATCTACATACTTATTTTAAACCGTAGGATGAAACTTGAACCGTGGAGGCAATAATAACAGTTGGCGTCGATCTAGAATGAACTGGAATCGTACATTCAGTGCTTGATTAATAAATCCACTCTTTGAATCAATTCCCTTTAATAAAACATTCCATCTATTGCTGTCTGCATTCCACAGCTATTCTGTGCTAATCAGAGATTGTTCCCAATCAATAAATCAATTGGTTTTATTATGCAGCGTGCATGTGTGGAGATATTGAACTGATCAGTGCATGTTGTCTCGATGCAGCAGTGGTATTGGTTGATGTAGATACGGGATTAGAAATAGGCGGGCCGGGCGTGCAGGAATGAGACAGAAAGAGAGAAGGGCAGGGATGAGTTGTCATCCACGTTATTCTTAAGGGGGGGGGGGGAAGGGGTGCTTCCCTTGTGATTCAGTCAGGAAGGTGTTCAATCAAGTAATGACAGTTGGTGTAATTAGTAATTAGTTATGCGCCTTTTGTGCCACGGTGCCGGTGTTACTGCGGTTTTTGATGACATAAAACAGAGGTGCAGTCTGGGTTTAGTGGCTTTATGTAGATCATACTATGGGATATTTCAATGAATCCTTGTAGTATTAACATGTTCCAGAAGTGCATGTCGTTGGCATTGGATATCGTGACATAAAACTGTAATTACTAATGGAAGAACGAGATGGAAAAAGCCAATCAATAACAGCAATAACAATACTGACAACAGCAACAACAGTTTTCCTTCTCGTTTCACTCGTGATTGTCGAGCTACGAGTATGAACATGTTATGCGATAGAATAGTGCAAGCAAGTCGACTTTGATTGTTATCCCTATATGTTAGTTGAACTGAGGTTTTACTTAGATTTAAATTCGGGGATGTGGTGTGTAGATGTGAAACATTCGGACTGTAGATGTACTGAGTATGTGCTGCAGTCCATAATGGAAATCCTGCATTTTTGTATGATACCGCTGAAGTATTTTCCAGATGCCTTGCATTTCTTAAGGGAGTGTTTCTATTTAAAGTCACTCATCAAGTGCTGTATTTTCAGTGCAAATAACTTCATTTAACATTAAAACGGTGCTATTCATCTGATATATTCGCTTGACACACTGTGGTGCTACATTTTCACTCTAATGTGCTATTGTAAACTATATTCTGTTGTGAGAGATTTCAATGTTATTGTGATATACTGACTGCTGACTGACGCTAGTCATGGCTTCGTCTGAGGAACAGATTAGCTACGTAGACAGGTGTGAGCGGACCCTGGGCGAGGAAGATGATGATGATGATGGGGTTGTCGTTCGAAGGCGGATAATCGTCCGACGCACAGGACCTGTGGAACTGGTCACACATCACATCACGCCAATGGACTTGGACAGCCAACTTTTTAGTACAAATCCACTTACTGGGTCCAGTGTTGATCCAGAGCCCAGTATGGACTATGTTGTCACCAACATCGGTGACAGGTATGTGGACAGACGGGAAGAAACGATCACACAAGATCCCGAGGAAATACACAGCCGCGCGCGAGTGTTTGTCTCTGAGAGACACCCTATTCACACCTTCCGGAACCCTGGCCTGGATTCTAGTCTGATGACAGTTGATCAAAGAAGTGTAGGTGAGAAACGTGCCGATGGCAGGGTTACGTCCAGTGTTAGTGTTGATATTGGTGACCAGAGGATCGAAGAAACAAGAGAAGACATTGTTGATGAAGGCAAAAAAGAAGAATTTAGTAGAGGTGTGGGTATTATTCGCAAAATGGAGAGATCAATCAGCATTGATGAAGACGGTCGAAAGAGTCAGTATTCCAGTCGACTTCATGAAAGGAGAAAGACCATCGAGGTGGACAGAGATGACCTCTCAGGTGCGGAAGCAAAACACACATCTTTCCTGAACTTTGACGTTGGCTCCAAAGACTCTGAGACCAGCGCAAGATCTGTTGTGTCAGAGGTAAACGTTGTCTGGGGCAAAACTGTCGACACAGAGGAAATGAGCAGTCCCAGAGAGAGTGAAAAATCTTTCAGGTCAGAACTTCAGTTCAGTCCGTCCCCGTCCATGAATCGCTCTCTTGATGACTCCACCGACTACTGGAGTGCAGATATGGACATGTCCAGTGATACGGTGATGACTACTGACTCCTTTGGTACTTTCGTGGAAACCGGAGACTCGTTATATGCCAGTGACTCAAATGACTCCTTACTAGAACGTTCAGGAAAATACTTTGATTTGTCTGATTCTAGAAATATCCCAAATGACTCCAGATCTTTCATTGTCAGTGGAGAAGGGCTGACCCAGTCATCATCTGCACTCCTTACCCCTGGTAGTGGACTTGAACTTTCTGGAGCTGCTGATGGAGATGGTAAGGAGATGACCAGTCCAGTTGGCAGTGTATCTTCGCTAGAGGCAGAAAAATTGAACAAGAGTGACCTGTTCAGAGTATCTGATAACATTGCAGTGTTGGGTCGAGGACCCAGCCCCCAAACGGTGAGAAAAGAGCCAACAGTTGTACTTGAGTCACACAATCTATCTCCAGACTCAGCGGTGAGAGGTGATAGCAACATAAGCCAGAGGGTGGACACTGACACCAACGTGTATTATGGAGATGGTGAGAGACACAAGGAATGGAGGCGAGACTTTATCTACTCCGATTCAGGGGATGTGAGTGATGCCGATACATATGACGGTGAAGACACTCACATGTATGCTGGTGCAGGTTCAGACAAAGAGGATCGAGACATGGGGACATTGCAGCCAGAGTTTGATTCCAGTTTTCTCCCTGGACATTCTGTGGAAACTTTGCAAGGTAATGTCGGAGGTGATGATATGGTGAACCAAACACTTAGTGCCACAGATCTTGACAGAGATGATCGAACAGAATCCCTTGATTTGATTGATGAGAACCAGATGATCATCGCTGGGGCAGGTTCAATAGAAGATGTCAAAGAGAAACAAGACCCAGAAACCATTGAATATGACACTAGGCAAGGGCAAGATCTGGATCAAGGACGAAGTGAAGAAAAAGCCACTGATTTGAATATTGCTACAGAACAACAACAAGGAGAAGTTGTTGAACAGTTTAGAGGTAGCCATGATTCTGTTGGACTAAATGTTGATGATGGTGATCAAGAGAAAGCTTCGAGTCTTACAATCAGCACTGCCGAAGCAGAGAAGTCAGAGCCATCAGTTTCCATTGATTGGTCAAAAGACCATACCGAGCCCCCGGCTCTTGCCCAGGCAGCCAAACCAGCCTCAGAGGATGAGGATGAAGGTTTTGTCCCAGTCACATCCAAGAAAAAGAAGAAGAAGAAGAAGAAGAAAGACAAGAAAAAGAAACAACAGCAAGATGTTGCTGTTGAATCTAAGCCAGAAACAGAGGCTAGCGACGTTTTACCAGGCCATACGACTGAGGAAATTCAGACCAAGCCCAGTAATGAATCTGATGTGACTCCAGCGACTACCTTTGAAACAGTCCCAGATATCACAATTGAAGTCACCTCGTTTGCACAAGAAAGTGGAGCTTATGATGAGGACATAGACTTGACGACTGGTCCTCTGTCCACTGGACAAGGCAGCGATTCAAGGAACTTGAGCACAGGAAGTGTGCATGAGGTAACTGAAGTTCTTTACGAGCGTGAAGATTCTTTCATTGACGTCTTTGAAGTCAGTTTTAGCGATGGTGATCTCTCACCCCGCCCGGTGCTTGACCCTTCTTTCTTTGATGTAGGAGAATCGAGAGATGAATCTGTAGCTGTGTGTGAACCAGACTATTCTTCTGTCGACGTGAGCAGTGTTGCTGTTGATGATGGCACTGTGTCAAGGATTGATATAGAACAACAGATAGCCATATGTGAGCCAGATGACTCTCCAATCGACACTGTTAATGTAAATGTTATCACTGATCAGATAGAAAGTCGTGATTCTATTCGCACAGACAGTGTAGATCAAGAAGCACAGCGGCCCGGTGCATCAGTTGGAGGTGTTGGTGACGAAGAAGACAGAGTGCCCGTCTGTGAACCCGATGAGTCTACCGTGGACATAGGACACATTGTTGTCGATGTCGCAGATGAAAGAATCGCCGTTTGTGAACCCGATGAATCTGCAGTAGACGTGGTTGGAGTTGTTGTGGATGATGTTGGAGATGACAGAGTAGCTGTTTGTGAACCCGATGAGTCTACAGTGGAAGTGGCGAACGTTATGGTTGACGCTGGTACAAAACCAGACTCCTCCACCGCGGAGCTCACCGGTGAAGAAGCAGTCTGTCCAGCTTCACCAAACACTGACCCAGAACCTTTGCTCAGAGAAGGAGCTGATGCAGAGGAGTTTATATCAAAATTACTGGACGAAACAGATGCCCATTCCGTGGAACAAAGGAAAGACTTTCTGCATTCCGATGAACCAAGTGGGGTCCTGCTGAATATGTATACCGGCGGACACCGGCGGATCCTCAAACCACACAGAAGGTTTACCAAACCCCCAGAGGAGAGCAGCTCAGTGGACCCAGCGTTACCTGTCTCTGATGTTCCGAACGCTTCAGGTGGTGTTCAAGCAGGCAGCGAGACTGAAGTGACTTCTCTAGATACCGTGGCTTCAGTTGTCGATGACAGCCAAGATGTTATGTCCGACAGTGGGAAAAAGAAAAAGAAATCAACTAAAGCTCGTAAACGAAGACGAGATGGTACTACCCACCAGGAAGCAACCGCAGATGACGAGGACTCTGAACAGAACATCTCTGGCGGCTCTGGAAGTTTAGATGCCAGTTTGGAAGAAACAGATAGCATGAGTGCTTTAGAATATTTGCAGCTGCTGGACGAGGAAGACAATGTCAGGCTTGGGGTCACGGCAGACCAGAGAAGCACTCTCTCTGATGAGCTTGAGCATTTACCAACAGATGATGAATCGGATGATAATGCCGTTGAGGGTTATAGGAAAGAAACCAAAGCTGCTGATGATGATCATGTTATAGTTGGAGAGCTTGGAGAGAAAGAAGATAGTAATGAGGAGAAATATGTGGAGATGTCAGGTCTGACAGACGAAGCAAACCCTGCTGCAGACTCAATAACTGAAAGAAGAACGGAGAGTGATAAGGAGGATGGAGAAGTAGCCGAAGGTTTGCAACAGCAAGCAGACATATCAGTTGATGTTTCCGATGTTGTGTTGAAGCCGGAGGCTGAGATACAGATGACAGAGGTGGATCGAGCTGAATCATTCTTGGACCCCAGACGTGCAGAAAAAATAACAGTCACTAGCCCGACGTCTCAAGAGAATAATATGCCTGAAAAGGATGGCACAGCAAATGTCATGACTGTGGAAGTTTCAGACGTAGTACGTGATTTGAGAACTACGGAAGATGTAGACGGTGAGAAAGGCGAAGATGAGAAACTCGAAGAGGGCAAAACAGCAGAAGACGACTTCCTTCAAAAGGGAAACAGTCAAGAAGACATCAAGGATGAACTGGCCCCAGTTCCAAAAGAAGATAAAAAAGAAATTGAACAAGAAGCTGGAGACGGATCTGGAGAAGTTGAATATGTCGCTTCAGAGGATGACACCAGCTACGCCATCAGTGATATACAAGATGACCTGGATGATGTGACGGAGGATCAGGGAGCCATAGAGGTTCTTGTATCAGACACAAGCACTGAGACTGAAGTCGAGAGGATTGAAGAATTTATGGCAGATGATGACAAACACAAGATTGTGGTGAAGAGCAGGATCTTACCGCAAGAATCTGTAACTGGGACAAAAGATCATATGATGGTGGAGGAATCGGACGTGTTTAACATAGCGGAGAGCATGGATGGTTTGAAGGTGGTTGTTGACTCGACTGACAGAGATGGAGAGGAACATCAGAACTTCGATATTGAGGGCGGCCTTGACATCAAAACTGACAGAGAAATTATGGGTGAGGTGCTAGAAAATAACCATAGCGTATCAGACAAGAAATATGATGTAGGGCAAGCTTCTAGCGGTGATCAGATAGTCGTTAAAACAGAAGGAAACGCTGAAAATGAGGAAACGGTTGCTGTCGAAGGGAATGAAGAGGATGGCAATGAAATTGAGCCAGGCAGTATCCTGGGCTATCAGACAGAAACTGATCGGAGAGAGGAATTCGTTGCGGAAAACATTGCCGAGAAAGTGACGGTGTCGAAAACACAGTCTTTTGTCACAGGCGTTGGGGTGAATGAAGAAACAGTGCTGGTAGTCGAGCAGTCTGGCACAATCATTGATAGTTCATCCGGAGATGTTGTTAGGCAGACAGACGACCAACTCAGAGATGAAGATGAGGAAGATTCAGAAGATGTTGAAGTTAGAGATGAAAAGGAAGATGAAGACTTGGAAGTGGCAGCAGAGGAAAATGAGCGCATGAAAGACAGTGGGGAAGGAGATGACAAGAAGGAACTTGTTGAAGAGAATGCCGATGATAAAATACTTTTTGAAGAAAAAGACGATGATATCACCAATAATTGGGGTGAACCAATTGCCCTGTCAACCGATGAGACAATAGATGCTATGCTCGACGATTTGAAAGATAACAACGATTTAGAAAATGAAGGGATGGAAACCAGTGAAAAAGAGGACATTGAACAGATAGTAAAGGAAGTGAAGTCTGAGGAGGACAAACATGATGAAGGAGAAAATCAAGAACAGACCAAGCAGTCTAGCATCACAGCTCTGGAAAGAGAAACAGAACGATCAGAGCAGTTCCTTGACACTGTTGTTCTGGAAAGAATGACATTCCGCAGATCAGAGTCGGCGGACACCACAGATAACACACAGGTTATGTCCCTTGAGCAGGTCGAGATTTTGCCGGGAACTGTATACGGAGGAGAACCTGTGCAGAAGACGGAGGATTTGATCAGAATGCTTCGTGAAGAAGAAGAAGAAGAAAATGATGCTGAGCCAAACAAAGAAACATTGAGCGACCGTGAGAAAGATCAAGAAACGTTTGAGTTGTCAGAGGAAACAGAAGGCATACAGAAGACTCTGGAGGACATTCGTGTAACAGACAACCTGGACACTTTGGAAGATAATCCGGTGGTTCAAGATATTGCTGCTGGTCTAGTTGAAATGATTGATAATGACGAAGAGCGTGAAGATCAGAAGATACACGATGGTGATTTTGTCATTGAAAAAGAAGACGGTGCTATGGGAGATTTTGAAGAAGACACTCATACTACTTTGGGAGGCAACATATATGCCCAAGTAAGTGATGGATGGACAGACAGTGCAGAAATGGAAGAAAGACATGATGAGAGGATTGACCAGAATGAGGCGAGAGTGGAAAATATCATGGATGATTCGACAACCGTAGAAAATCTAACGACGGATGAAACTGAAAACTCGCAAAGTGAATTAGACGCAGAATTCACTGCCTCAAGCAAAGCGTTCGTGGGCCCCACTTCAGTGGCGGATCTTGAAGAAAGACTTCTAGAAATGATCGACACAGATGAAACTGATGACCGTATGTATGTTCCAGCAGAGACAGAAGAGGACAAAGAGCTTGGGACCGCTAATGTGTCTGAGCCAGCAGACCTGTCTGAAAGTGTTGATCAGATAAAAGATCTGGAAGAAAGACTTGTGGAAATGATCGACACAGATGAAACTGAAGACGTCCTAAATGATGTTGCTGGAGAGAAAGAAGGCGCAGATATCGCTGGTATGTTTGAGCCAAATGATATCTCCGAAGAAATTGATCAGATGAAAGATCTTGACCAAGTATCTCAGACAGACGAGTCGCAAAAATATGGACTTGAAACCGACAGGGTGGAAGAGTTCATTGACACAGTCTCTCCAGTTTCCTTTAGCTTTATCAGGCGACCAGCATCAGTGGCAGGGGCTAATGTAGAGGTAGGGGAAATTGTTGAGAAGCAGGAAAGCGATAAAAGCGAGGATGAGAACATGAAAGCAAAGGAAGATACTGCAATAGATGATGTCGACATTGATCACGAGATGGACGAAGAGGATGTGGAGGATAGTGGCAAAGAGAAAATGGATGATGAAGAAGGTCTTGCAATTGCTGAATTCCAAGATGACGATTGGAAGACAGAGGACACAGAGAAAATAGATACTGAAGCAGGTGAAATTGACACTGAAAAACTCGGTGATGATGGCATGTCTCATGATATTACAGATCAAGAAAGACAGACAGAACAGGGTGGGCAAGATTTGGATGAAGGTGGGCCTGACACCGTCAAGCTGTTGAAGTTTAGATCGCTTGATGAAGACGAAGACGATCAGATGGAAGAACAGTTTGTAGAGCAAGATGTTGAGAGAGCTGTTTATAAGATTGACGAAGATGACGACTGGGGTTACCAAATACAAGGAACGATGCCGGACACCGAAGAGGGGATCAATGATGAACAAACTGAATGGATTAGTGAAGAAGAAGAGAAACAAATTGAACCTGTTGTTTCGATTGTTGGTTCAGTAGGTCTAGAGGAAACGAAGGATGACAATGAAAGATTACAAGAGGTGAGACTGTCTGGAGCAATTTCTGAAAGTGAGAGGCAAACAGATCGGTTGGAAGAATTCACTGACACTCTTGCCAGAGATATTATCAAAGTTGTGAAAGAAACAGTAGCAGGTGGTCATCAGATGTCAGATCTGGATAATGTGATGGTGGTAGAGCAGTCTGAGGTAGTACTTGAAGATACCGAAGAAGAGAAGCAGAGTAGAGACGACACGAAAACAGCATGGGAAGACAAGGGTGTTGCTGAAAATAAGAATGTGATTACAGAATTATCAGATGGCAGAAAGTTAGAGGGTCGAGTCGTTGAAATGGAAGAAATGGTTGCATTGGATAATGTTGAACAAGATATTACAGGGCCGGCTGATAATCCTGACTACACGCAAATTACTCAAACATCTGAGGAGAAGCTTGAGGCTGCTGGCCAAGTGGAAGAACCCCAACCAGATTCCAAGAAAAAGAAGAAGAAAAAGAAGAAGAAAGGGAAGAAGAAGAAAGAGTATGAGGGAGAACCCTCGGGACCGAGAGCAAAGAAGGAATCCTTCTCAGAGAAAGAAGATGTTGTACATGACAGTGCTGAGGAACATTTCAGTCAAGAAACGGATCAGCAAACAACAGTCATCAGTGCCCAGTCCACATCAGTTGCGTTCACAGATAGAGGGAATGAGACGGCCATGGTTATGGCTGGTGAATCTGGCATTATAGAAGAAAAAGAAAATATACAGTTTGCTGGTGACGATGTCGGTGATATAGCAGAGAGTATCTCAAAGGAAATAGAAACAGTTGAAGAGAAGGAAAGCCTGAGCACTGTTCAACCCGACGAGGCTGTGGAGAACGTGATCGAGGAAAGGGAAAAGGTTGCTATTGAGGAAAACATCGACGTTGAACAGCCTGATGTGGCAGTAGAAGAGATCTCAGAGGACGTGGGAATTGTTGAAACTGAGGATGAAGTGGACTTTGGAAAGGCTGACACTGACGAGGACTTGACTGTTGACCAGTCAGGTCAGATTGGAGTGTTAGTGACTGAGGAAGAAGAACAGGCGGACACTGAGCCAGAAACAGTTAGTGGTCAAGCCGAAGAGACTTCCGAGACAGTTATTGAGAAAGTGGAACAAGCTGGCTTTGGCGAAGATATCGACATTGCTGAGCCTGAGGGCACAGAGGGAAAGGTCACAGAGGTAGAGGAAGTGAATGGCACTGAGGAAGAAATGGACCTCAGTCAGTCTGGAGAGCCTGGAGAAAATGTCACAGAAGAGTTAGAAAAGGCTGATGTTGAGGACGAAACAGACTTTGATCAATCAGAAGAGATTGTTGAAAAAATCTCGACCGACGTGGAAAAGGTTGACAGCGATGGAGACCTGGAAACTGAAGAAATAGTGGATATTATTACAATCGAAGAGGAAGGACTAGATATTGAAGAAGAAGAAAATCAAATGGTCGACATTAAAGAAGATGAATTCGAAACTGATAGGACTGAAACGTTTATTGATACCGTTCCTCCAGTTTCCTTCAGTTTCAGGAGGCAACCAGCATCGGCGGCTGAGTTGATAATAGAGGGGGGAGAAATTGTTGAGAAGCAAGAAAGTGTTAAGGACGAAGATGAGGAAGTTCTGAGTGAAGAAGTCGAAAAGATTGATATTGATGAGCATATTGATGACGATATGGTGAGTGTTGAAGCTGAAAGGGATGATACGGAAAATACTGGCACTGAGTACTGGGATAACATTGCAGAATCCAGTGAGGTAGAACAAGAAAACCCCACGCCTGAGGAAGATGTTAACATCGGTCATTCAGATGATATCACCGAAAGAGTTGCAGAGGAAGACACAGGTTTTGAGGAAAGTGTTGATATTAGTAAGTCTGATGATGAAACAGCAGAAAATGTCATTGAAGACATGGAAGACACTAGTCTTACTGAGGATGTTGACACAAAGGAATCTGAAGACACTGGAGACGGTGAAGCTGAAAAAACTCTGACAGAAGATGGTGCTTACCTCAGTCCGTCAGATGATCGTATAGAAAACATCTCTGACGAATTCGACCAGACTGTTGTGGAGGAAAGTGATGGCACTAATAGAACTGTAGAAAACGTAGTAAAAGTTGAATCTACTCATATTGACACGGATTTGGCTACATCAGAGGATGTTATGGAAAAAATGGGCGAAGAAGCCCAAGTGGCTGAGTTTGGTGAGGATGTTGATATAGACCAAGAGATGGCGACAAGCTCTGAAGACACGGAGATAAGGGAGACTGAGGAAGAGGTTAGGGAAAGGTTACTTCCACACACAGGAAACATCACTGATTATGATCATCCAAGAGAAGCTACGGAAGAGTTTCCTAAAGATGATGCTGGAGAGGATAGTTTGGGCGGCGGAGATGTGAAAACATTTGAAGCGAGGGAAGAAGGCGATGACGATGTTGTATCTTTCAGTCAAACAGATTTCTCAGAAACTTGGATTTCTGGTGAAGACAGAAGTAGAGTTGACACAGAAACTTACAGAGGATCAACATATTTGGTGTCTCAGGCTAGTGATATTGTGAAAGAGTTGGATGTAAAGGAGAGTGAAGCAAATACTGGCGAGCTGGCCTGCAATGTGGACGATCGAGAAACCACCATCAGAATAGAATCTGGTGCTGAGACTGTCTCAACTACAACGGACCCAGCTGTAGTCCTTGTGGAGCGGAATGATGAAGAAAGACCGGCTGAGAGCAATGATTTAGTATTTCCCGAGCCAGCCACTGCTTCGGCGCTCGCTACAGGCGATGATGGCGATGAAAACCACCCAGAATCAAAGAAAGACAATAAAAAGAAGAAGAAAAAGAAGAAGAGGGATAAGAGGAAAAACAAAGGGGCACAAGATGAAAATACGGGCCCGGCGGATGACTCAGAGCTCTCGGGTAAACTGCCTGCTCACCAAGGTGAAAGTTCAACGAGTGAGTATCCGGGTGACGCCCAAGTAAGCGGGATCAGTGAGCGGCGGGATGCTGAACTAAACATTCCTGATAATGAAAAAGTTCAGACTCCTGGTGAAGCTAGTCAAGAAGCGGAAACACCGCTCTCCATTGCTGCTGTAACATCAGGTGCTATCGGAAGTGATGATTCCTTAATGGAAACTCGTGAAAAAACTGACACTGTGGTAGAACCTAGCAGTTCTGAAGACCAATATGAACATGCCCAATTGCCCATCGTTTTTGTTGATAGACATGAGGAGTTTCTCCAGGATTTCACCCCTCCGACATTAACAAGAGTAAGTAAAGGGAATGTGATTACACTCATGACATGGTTGTCTTATTGTGCTCACGAATCACCTCTGTCCACAGGTGCTTACGAGATCTTTTACATTGATTGATAATGTTCCCTTTGTTCTGATGCAAAGCCATACCCTAATAGCAGTCGAAGTTGTCTCTATCATTTTTTATATATGTATATGTTTGTTTGTTTGTTTACGAAACTTTCTTTGATGCTCGTGCTGCTGTATTCAAACAATAGTTTTCTTATTACTATTGCGGATCATTGTACAATGCTCATGACGTGTTTAGGCTGTGGACACACACACACAAATAATGTAATCATTTCTAGCTGGATTGCAGATTACGGCGTGTTTGTTTGTTTGATTGTTTCTTTGTTATACTGAGGCTTGTAAATTGTCATTATTTTGTTTTTGTTTCATGGTTCACTGCATCTTCTTGGAAGGAGAGGGTTTTTTTCTCTGAAAAGAGCGTCCATTTTTTCTTGTCTGTTATTTCCTGTGACATGAATATGTGTGTATCTTTTTATTTCAGTAATCAGTGTAAATGATGTCCCTGCACGCTTACTATCTAAACAGGATTCGAAGACGCAGAGTAAATAACGAAGATTGTCTAGATAACTTTCAGTTCTCTTTATTTATTTATTTATTCCAAATTACGTTTTCACCTCTTATCAATGTTTTCTGTTTATTAAAAAAAAAAAACTCTTTGTTAACAACATGATTTTTCTTTTTTTTTTTTTTTAATACTTAATTAAAGAATCCCCGTGAATTAACCTGAAGTGAAATTCTCAGAGATTCCCCATACTATGATTGCTTCTCTCTTACATCGCCCGCCCTTCCCCTTCTCTCTTTTTGTAGTAACCAAGACATGCCCATTCCATCAACAAGTATAATAATGAGGACGCAAGATAAGTCCAGTCCACTTAACCATTGGTTATTAAAACTTGTACTTTGCTAGGCTGAGTGAGAGGAAAAGATGGCGAATTAAAATTGAAAAGCAAATATCCTGTTTAACCGTTTAGTCATTCGCCATTTTCCGTGTGAAATATGAAGGACGTTTGACTGTCAGTGCTTTACTTGTTTCTGTCGGAAAATCCCTTGGGTTCCTTCCATTTTTTTTTTTTTTCGGAATCTTTGATTCCTGTGGTTTTTTGACTGCAAGTTTGTTTGGTTGTTTAGGTTTTGATTTAAAAATTTACGTTGACATTTTTCACATAATCCTCTTCACATGTGAAATAATGGTTTGATTTCCATAGTAACCAATTTGTTTGGTCAATGACAGCTGTGCACTTTGGCTAATACATTAACAACAAAGCACACTCAATCACAACTTATCAAAGCCATCCTCTCCCATACTACCAGGAAATATTTTGTTTGATCTCATCATTTGTTTACGGATTTGTTTCGTTTCTGTTTTCTTGCCTATGACTGTTTCGAACTGCTCACAAAAACTGTGACCATTTTGACCACCGTCATTAATTACACTGCACTTAACACTTTATCACAATGTGGAATTTAATGATATTTAAAAGAAACAAATGAAATATTGGTGAGTTAATATTAATTTCGTGCAAAGAACACCTGCATTTACCTGTACATACACGTATCTACGTACAGTAAAAGGCTCTTACTGCTCTTTCAGTATGGGATCTGTTAATCTACTTTTCCGCATTGGAAAATTGCCAGAGATATTACTTCAGTTTATGTTCATTTACCTGGGCATTTGACAGCGTACAATACATGTGTTATGATATGTGTGGCTACTTGCCACTAATGTAAAACGTATGTCAGTGATAGGTAAATGAAGAACTGAAATATCAGCCTAAATGCATTGCTGGAAATGGTCCAAACTAGATAGGAAGGTGTACTTTGGTTATGAACTGTTTAAAAAAACAAAATCACCAATAACAGGTAACTCTGGACAGAGGTTGCTCTGATAATTGATTCATATGGATGGGAGACGAATTGGCACAACTGAAACACAGTGTCCTCATTTGGACTATAATACTCCATATATATATTGTATTATAGTGTATTCCATGTGTATACTGTTTAGTTGTTGTTGTTGTTGTTTTCTCAGTATTAGTTGGAGATAATACTTGCCCATGTGGTCAACAAGATTTAATTTATCCACATTGATTTGCTCTAAAACATGTAGTTTACATAATATTTTGATGAAATTCACCAACACAACCTTTGCTTCAAATTGCAGCGGTTACTGGAAGATGTGGTCAGTAACAGAGCCAGAGCCGAGGAGGTCATCGCTCAGAATCCTGAGGCCACCCAAGGGGAGGTTATCCATGACACGTCGTCCTCCTCAGGGGAAGCGACCCTCACTCCCGCCGGGCGGCTCATGTCGGAGATGGGCTTGCTGGAGACGGCTGCCCGCGACCAGTGGGAGAGCCTGCAGCTGGCGGTAGCGGAGCAGGAGAAAAATGAGACGGAGATGCGCCACTACACTACGGCCATCTCCGAGGCTCAGCAGCAGCTTCTGGCCTCCCCTGTCACGGCGACTAGTGTGGGGGCACTGAAGCAGCAGATGGCTGAACATAATGTACGTACCTGGTAATGCTAGCCTAGACGTAGATAGATAGAGGGATAGATTCTATAGTCTGTGGGGTCGTGAACATGGTAGTGGTACTGCTGCATGCAAGCATGTGAACACGGCATTTCTGTGCCCTCATACATTTATCAAGATAGTGTTGAGCATGAAGGAAGAAAATGTCTTGCACTTGGTGGCGGATTGTGCATGGTCCGGTCACGTGATTGGTCAATCTTTTTCTTTTCTGTACTTTAAATATGTCTAATTCAGATCAGTTGAATTCACTTGGGAGCAGAACAGCATCACAAAATTTTATACTTCAGTGCTGAAAAATTTACGTTATCAGCAGAATTTTTTTTTTTTTCGGCCGCCAGTGCAATAACGGAGATTTAGTAATTTAAAAAAAAAAAGAAAAGAAAAAAAAGTCGGTACGTAGTGGTGCTCCAGAAAGCAAACAAATCGTTTTTCATTGTTATTGTGTGGCTCGGGTAAAGATCACGCTCGGGTAAAGATCACGAGCCACAAAGGCCGGCTGGAACAGGCTGTTGTGGTAAACGATAGCAATCTAGAGAAGGATCAAATTTTCAAAATCTGTTGATATCAAATTGAAAGACGGGCAGGACACTAAAAAGAGAAATCATAAAACAATATTTGTTCCCCTGTTCCACCCCTTTTTTTCCTCGAGGTTCTTGCTATACCAAGGCTTATCGCCAGCTGGATCGTTTGACCTTTTGTGACCTGGGATTCTCGTATTGTTATTAATTTAAAATCAACACTTCAATTTCGGACAGCAATATCCCTTGATGTCCATGGGTTTTGTGAGAACGTCTTGCTCCTTGCTAAGAGAACTTCACACTTGAAAGCTACCACAGCGGGAAGTATTCAGTATTGCCTTGTGTAACTCGTATTGCATCTATTGCACTGGCGACCTGAAAGAGGGATGGTTTTTAACGCTGACTGGTCAGTGATAGATAATCTAAGAAGAGGCTACATGTAAAAGTTCAGTGAAGGATATGGCTGTAGAAAGAAGTCGTCCAGTGGGTTATTTTCCTCCATTGTTTTAAGCGTGCCCAATCTACAAGCTATGCTAGCTTTATCGGCCTAAACCAGTTTAGGGTACATTATACTCAATGTCTGCTATGTTGAGACTTTCGATGGAAGTACTGTAGACCTTTTCTTCTCATTAATTGAGTTTTATTTTCAGCTCCAATGTTTTATATAATTATTATATATATGAAACGCTTGCATGTGCATCGTGTGTAATTTCTATCGTGTTCTCCTTTTATGAAATATCCTGAAATATTGTCTGCTGTTCGTTTGTTTTGCTCGAGTTGTGTCCCGTGTCACCGTTAAGTGTTATATATTGAGTCATTTCCCTTGCTACGAAAGCTGCATGGCGCCTTCAGAGAAATGTCCTGTCTTGTTTGTGTGACAGCGCCTTTTCTCTTTTCTGTCTTCTCATTCATCTGTTGAAACCACTGCTATGTGGACTTGCAGTATTAATTCATGGAGTATTATAGTCTTATCATGTTTTCATATTCTGGCCTACGCTAAAATTTTCACAATATGCTTATGAGTCCATGACCTCAATAATAATTAGTGTCTGGCCTATCCTTCATTGTATCACTTTGTTTCTGGGGTTTGTGGGTGGGGGGGGGGGGGGGGGGGGGGGGGGGGGGGGGGGGGGGGGGGGGGGGGG
>JBCAUA010000013.1:4008267-4072145 GCA_038406235.1 Peronia verruculata | reverse complement strand
ATCCGTCAATTTAGGGACGCCAAAATCCAAGATGGCGGCGCTGCCATGGCAACCGTATGAAAAAGTCAACTTTTTTTCACTGTTTTCCTCTAATTTGAACATGCTGAATACGATGGAAAAGGTTAAAATAACCTAACTTTAGTAATAAAAAAAATTGCCTCGCCCCCCGGCTTAAGGACGCGAAATATTAATGTCGGATGTTATTACATTGTGTATGCTGTGTTTGATAAGAAAGTTGGTACAAAGTACAATGAACACATTTTTGACCCAGTGTCTTTGTAAGGTTGGAACAAAAACACTGAGAGAGGTGATTACACATTAATCACCATATGAATTTCTCAGTATTCTCAATGTCTCTGATATGAAGAACCTGGAAAGAGAGGAATGGCTGGAAGAAAGAGAAGAAGAAAGTGTGTGAAGATTTAGGAAAAGAAGTATTCCATGTATGGAGAGGACACAGTGTGAATCGTTCTTCCATATTCAGAGCAACTGATCCACTTCTTTGTTGTGGGCAAGACATAAGTTGTTTTACTCCATACCTGTATTTTGCTTGAAGAATGTAACATTTGCCAATTCAAGAATTAGTTATTTTGTTCATTTCTGCTGCTAGGACTTACATTTGTTGACAGTGAAATAAAAGGAGATCAAGTTCTCAATTTTCTGACAGAAATAACATAAGTGACTGTCCTGTAACTTTCATTTTCTTTAACATGTTTTAAAATGTTTTGTGGCTGGTCAGAACGAGTTGTAACTGACTGGACTTGAACAGAGGTGATCTGAAATCAATGTTTTCATATTGCAAAAAATCTTACTGCAAATAAGAAAATATTCCTGTCATGGGAGGATTACGAACTGATTATGTAGATTTATGTGTCAAGCTATTCATTATTGACATTTCTTCAATCTATAATATCTCTGGCTGCAGTCGAGCTATCTCAAAACTTTTTTTTTTTTCATGTATGAACACATGTGAATTAAGGTTTACACAATAGTAATTGTTCATCTAGTTGAAACCAGTAGCCTATATAACCTTTTTTCACAGCCAGTCAGATAAATAAGATTGGCATTTATTATAAAGTGATTTCCTTCACAACAAAGTTATTGTAGTTTCTTGTGCTGTTCGAAACACTCTCTCTAAACCCTTTACATAATAATCTCCAAATTTTTTTTTCCACTTTCTGTTTCAATGCTTTTTTAAAATATCTTTTCAGGAACTGGCAGCAGACCTCGGTAGGCATAAGCAATTGGTCAGGCAAATTTCTGACCACAGGCTTAGATCAGCACCATCCACAACAGCATCTGACAGAGAGATCAGAGAAAGTTGGGGGAGACTGAGCCGAGACCTGGCCCAAAAGAAACAAAACTTGGAGACCATCTTGAGGACCAAAAAACCTGGGGTGAGACCTTTTATCCATTAATGTTGCACAACAATGTGTAATGATTTGGATACCAGAGGGCACTTTATTGAAGAAAATCAGATTTTATTTCAGCATGAGGTCACAGGAATTAACCTTGAACATGAGTATCTTGACACAGAAGAGTTGTAGCTAATTTTACAAATGAAAAGGTAACCTATTTTCCTTTTCAGTGACAGTCTATAAGTGTTGTATGTTGATTTGAAAGCTTTGACATCAGTCTCATTTCATGTAGTCACAGGATGCAACATTGTAACTGGCTAATTAATTTTGATATGATCAGTGATGGTAATTTTCTGCCAATTGGCGAAAATCCTCTTTTTTTTTCTTTCAGCCAGTTAGTGTCCTCTTTTTCTCCTCAATAACAGTAGGTATCGCAACCCACCCAGCCTCCCTTCCAGTATGCCCCCCAGCACTTGTTCAAATGTAAAATGAAACTTCTTTTAAATAGTCTGATATCAAAATAAGACTCTTTTTTATCAGATAGGCTTGCATATGGGTTGGAGGTGTGAGGGCTGTTTTCTTACATGTTTTGAGTTGACTAAACATTTTCCTCTTTTTTGACAATTTTCTGTTATCATCACCGTATGATACACCGCACAAGAAGTAATGCAAAATTAGGAATATTCCACCTGGTATTAGAAGCTTTGGCCCTTGTTTAAAACATCTGTAGATTCTGTATGCAAGTAGTAGGCCAAAATGTGTTAGTCACAGTAGCCTGCACACCACTTTTGCTGCAGAATTCACAGAGGAGAGGAGTTTTCTGAGAACCTGTGGTTTCTCATCTATAAGTGATATTCCCGTCTGAGGAGAAATTCTTAATTTTTAGATTTGTTTAATTTATCAAGACTTTATTTAAGCTATGGTTATTATTCTTTTTGTTCCAGGAGCTGGCACAGATTTCCCTGCATGCACCAGCCCGGCATGCTGACTCAGCCAAGCAGCTCCATGAAGTAAAATCTGTGATGTCAGACATGAGCGAGTGCTGGAACCATCTGCAGGCTCAGTTGGAGGAAAAACAAATACGATTGGACGAGGCTCTGACTTTCCAACAACAGTATCAGGTTAGCGATGTGCAATCACTTTGTATTTTCTTTTCATTCTGCTTTTACTGGATAGATGTTGTAAGAAGACAAAAGACATTAATCTCACTTATGCTCATCTTATGATGTAATTCTCTGCTTAGATTTCAATTATAAAATCAAGTCCTTAGAACAGAAGGGTAGAAAAAATTGTTGGTAGGGTGTTTTAAATAGAAGAACTAACAAAGAAAGAAAAGAAGAAAAAAAAATTAAAAGAAATTATAGTTGCATCTTTTTTCTTTGGAGAGTATTTTCAATTAAGAATTATTTTTTTGAGTTATTATTCATAAGTGTCTAATTGTATATCAACATTGGGTTAACACTTTTTTCTGTTCCTCTTGGATTTTTCAGTCAGCCCTGCAGAATGTTTCCAGCTGGTTAGATCTTGCCCAGCAACAACTGTTCACTGTTCCCTCCACCACTGAGGATCACATTCGGCAGAATGAGGTAACAATCATCATGATCATAGGACTATTATTTTATTCACTTTTTTTTAGAGGGAAATAGTACTGTGCCATGCATGTGAACCATATCTCAATGGGAAGAAAATTCCTGAAGATGTAGACTGTCGATGGACATTGCTAGAGACCTGAGATTCTGTGATTATAGATAACATTCGTGCTCAAGAAATGAACAGCTTTATGCCTTAAGGTGATATAATATGAGTATCATGCAAGTGCATTGTAAATGGTTTGGAAAGGAATTTCAGTGCAAAAATATAGTGAGCCTGTCTTAAACCAGATCAGCTTTTTGATATTTCTAAGAGTAAATTCTGTTGTTTCACTGCAGAATCTGCAAAGACAGCTGAGATCATTACAAGGTGAGGTCACTTTAGTCAGTGAACAGGCTGAGGATCTGTTGGCAGCCACAAACTCTGCCAACAAAGACTTGATTGAGAAATGTCTTGGAAGCCTGATTGAGCGGGTCCACTTGCTGCAGGACACAGCCAAGTCTCAGGCAGAAGATTTGCGATGTGCAGAGAGACAGTGGAAACAGTACCAGGACGAAGTGGCAGAGCTGCAGCGAAGACTACAAGATACACAGAAACTGGTGCTGGCTCCAGCATCTACACAGACATTGGAGCAACTGATGTCTAACAACCAGGTAATTGCTGTTTCTCTTAACCACTCTCCATGTTAGAATATCATTAAGGGTATTTCACCAAACTTTACTTCTGGCTTCCCACAATAGCTCAATCAACCTTGATGTATCATTATGCCTGATCTAAACAGCCACTGTGTCTCAGCTTCTTTATGTTTAGAAATGAATACTATGGGACAAACCAAGGCCATGTACTACATCAATAGGACAACAGTTCACCATACTTGCATAAACCATAGAAATATACGATGATGTGGACTCAGAAGTCATGCACTTGCAAAATATCTAAGAGTAGGGAATTTGCCTGGCTCAGCATGGCTTCATAGGAAGTGGTTAGTGGTCAGAGCTTCTCAGAGAGTGATGACATCACACTACTCATAATACCAGCAGTACCACTTTTTGTTGCCATTGATTTTATTTATAAAGTCTTGTTTGTCCAAAATAACATGTTCAACATTACCTGTAGTAATTTTTGGCTTTCTATTGAGAGGGCTTAACAGATATGACTGTAGTTCATGAGCAAGACAAACCGATTGAGTCAAATATCTGATTGTATTTTTGGTAGCAATAAATAACTTCTGATTCATAATTTTTTAAAACAAAGGGAATAGGTGTACAGACAATGGAATTTTCCTGCATCATAGTTTAAATGGAAATGATTATTTTTTCAAATTCATATGAAACAGTGTAGTAGGAAAATACAATTTACCTTTTATGTTAGAGGTTGTAAGCTTAATCAAGAAATTATGGGAGAAGTTTCAGATTTTGATACATAATCATGTTTTGTACAGAAAATCGAGGCTCAACTTAAGAAGTGCGAGAACCAGTTGGAAGAGCTGAAAGGCAAAGAGTCCAGCCTAACTCAGGCTTATCCTAAAGGTGTTTTCCCATCTGAACTGGCTACACTACATGCCAACTACCTGGAGCTCCACAGAAGAGTGAGTACTCTTTGCCAAATAATTTCCAAACTCTTTCATCACTTATGTTTGGGTGTGTTTTGGTTTGAAAGAGAGGCATTTTTATTTTTGTTTCTCCTTAAGGATATTCAAGAAGTGAAAGTGAGATAATCTGTTGAAGTGGGTTTTGCTGACCATGATATATGCCATAAAATATCATGTTATTTTTATATCATTCTGAACACTCTTTGTGATATCCATATAAATTGTGGTCCTGATTGCACTCAATTAGCTGCTAAACACAGTAATTTATAGTTAATTGTTTTGTTATAAATTTTTGTTATGGCTACTCATTCTCTTCTCTAGAGTCTTGTTTTTAAACTTCTTCACTTTCTGTAACTGGAAATATTTTTAATCGGTGGAGCATATTTCATTGAAATAAGAATGTGAAAAATTCAGAAAGATTTGCATTGAATATAAAGAAGAAAAGTTTCAATGTAGTCTTTATTCTTACGTGATAACCAAATAAAATTACCAATAAAATAACATTAATTTGAAAGGTAGATATCACTTTTAGTTAGATAGAATAATGATTTATGTACAGTATGTTTATGTTTCTTTTGTGTTATTTTCCAGGCTATGGAGAAAAAGGCCACAGTACAGAACACTGTATCAGTACAAGACCAGTACCAGAAGATGCTGAAGGATTATGCAGTTTTCTTGGAAACAGCCCAAGAGAAACTGCGCAATGATTCCATCTCAGCCAGGGACCTCAACCATCTCAAGCAACAGTTGGCTGCCCACAAGGTAACAACGGCTGAACCCTTGAATGATGACATGTGTACCTATATTTGAAATGAATGTAGACTGCTATGGTTTCTTTAGCTTGTGAAAGACACACATTGATTGGTCACCCAGTGATAAGATGAGATATCAGCTTGTCAGCCGAAGAGGCAATGGAAGTGTTCAATCTCTGGATGTAATGTCTCATATTTTCCTAACCTCCTCTTTGGAGCGGAACTTTCGCCATTATGTTTAGAAGGCAGGTTCCCGACAGCTTGACTGATGTATTTCCTTATGCTTAGCCTATTAGTATTTGATGAAGTTGGCTTTTATCATTAATTCAAAACTCATAATGATATATTCCACAAAATATATGCCACCATTCCCCAGGATTTCTTCAGTGATCTGGAAATGCACAAAGCCATGCTGGACTCCTTGGCAGGTCAATGCGATCCAGTCACACGAACTAAGTTCCAACAGCAACATTCCAGTCTCAGTAGTTTGACTCATGTGTTAGTGGACCAGGCCAGTCTGCATGGTCAAAGGTAAGCATTGCACTTTACAATTTTGCATAGTGGTTTGATATTTATTTTAGAACAAATGATTGTTTAGAAAGAGCAAGGTTTTACAAATTTACTCAGTATTTTGGTATCTTTGTTAGAAAAAAGAAAAGTACTGATTAGGAAGAAGACATTTATTTTATAATTTATTTACCTTGATTTTATTATCTATCTTTATCAGAAAATATAAACAGAGCTAACTCTGGTTATTGTATACATACTTGCTATGTGGACAAATGTCAGCATAGCATCTCATATGCCTCTTTGTCTGCAGACATTTTGACTCAGTCTACATTATTCTAACTATAGAAGTTCAAATTCATTTATGAATCTTCTAAAATTTTAAAATTTTACAATGTTTCAGACTGGAGCGGCTGACACGTCAGTGGATTGAATTGGATGAGAAATATGTCAGACTTGTCAAAGTGTTGTCCTCCCTGGAGTCTCAAGTGCCTCGGCCAATTGTCAGTGGAGATTCTCTCACAACTATTCAGGATAAGCTGGGCAAGTAAGTGCAGATTTATCAAAAAAAAAAACAAAAACAGGAAACATTTCTGTAGAATGTGTTCTTAGAGAGAAATAATAGATAAATAATGGATGATATTTATACAGTACACATTCATGTACAAGACGGACTTTAACCAATTTGCTATCTAATATTATGACCCTTACAAACTCAGTGGAGACACTTACATGTCTTGGCTTCATGTGTTTAAATTGTCTCTTTCAAGAATCAAGTTTGAGGGCGCCTGGAGGCTTTCATATGCCTGTGGTTTAGAGTCCAATGGCTTAAGCACTAGACAGTGCTCTTGAGTTTATTGGATTCACAATTTAAAGATTTGCAGTTTCTACGATAGCACTTTTATGCTACATGCATAGACAGCACCATCAGCATTAGAGAATTATTTAAAAAACAAAAGCAGTGATTTGTGTCATTGCATTGACCTAAATATTAATCTGAAAAGTTCATTGCACCTTGATAAACATGTGTCACTGGTTTCCAAACTAGAATGATTCAGTTCTTTGACATTCAGTGTCGAATGTATTATGATTATGTTCTTGAACATGGTGAGACTACGCCAACATTAATAGTCTAATAATAAGCTGTGGACAAACTGATTAGACTTCACAGCGCTTTAAGGCCAGAATAACTTTTATTGTACGTGTCTTTAAAAATCTATAGGTATAAAGTAAAGTTCTCATCAATTATTTTGGGACGACATTGTATGAGAACAAGATTCACAATCATTTCTTCCACATTTGCTTTTAACTTCAAGAAGTGACTCTGAAAGGTAACTGATGTAGAGATAGTGAAATAATAGCCAGATGAAATTTTAGATTTCATGTGTGGGACATCGCAGGTGATATTGATTTTGTAAAGCATCACTGTTTCAGGGTTGAAGTTCAGTCCCTGCAAATGTTGAAATTTTCATATGATTATTAAAACCCATGACTTTGACTTTGGCCTGTCATTCCAGGTACAAACGTCTTCAGGGCGAGTTAGCTGATGAGAGAAACACAGTCTTTGATGTTGTGGACAGAGGGAAGCAGATCTTACACAGCATCAACTGTCCCACCCTGGAAACGGCTATTACTGACCTGGCAGAGAAGTGGGTCTCTCTGAACACTGACCTCACCCATGAGTTGAAGAGGTCAGTACATAAGAAGAAAACCTATAGCAGTAGAACACATTCTTTGTTTTAAATTAACTACCAGAAGCGGTGATGAGATGAGGGAGGAGTAGTGAGAAGGACTAAGAGAGCAGATCCTATGAGTGCATACAAAGAGTAGAGAACAGAGAGAGAGAAAGAGAGAATAAGGAAAGAGAAAAAGGGAGAGAAGAACAAGTGAGAGATAACAAAGGGGAAATTGAGAGGAGGTGATGGTGAGAGTAGGAAAGAAATCAAGACAGTATTAATATTGTTATCTAATATCTGAATTCTTGAACTGAGGAAAAAAAAAGTAGATGATCAAATTTCATTTTTTGTGTGTGTGTGTGTGTGTGTGTGTTTTTATCATTATTATTGTTTTTTGTTTTCAAATCATTCTGTAGTCTGTTTAAACTACATGTATTTCAAAACTGTCACATATACCTTAGGAATCATAGTGGAGGCAGGAAGTAAGAGGGGAATTAGGGGAGGGAGTTAGGGGGAGATATCAAGGCAAAAACTTAAGCCTGGTGACAAAACACTTGTCCTTCATCTGACTAGGCATGTTGCCCCTTCACTTTATCATCTATTGTGGTGTGGTCATAATTGATGCCAACTTATTGACTATACTGGTATCTTGTATTTTTACATCCAAGTATTAGGATAAGTGTATCAGCTAAATTTTTGTTTGTATTGTATATCATTACTTTTTCAAATCAGTTTTTTTACTTTAGTATCATTCAATGATTTCTATGCTATTGTAATGCATGCAGCTCTACACAGTTGGCTCATTTTCACATCTCTGTAGACCCCCTGTGTTGTTTACTTTAACCTGTTAAGCATCTTGTGAACTGTGCTCACTACTAGTTTTGTATTTTCAACTTCTTTGTCATGGTACATCAGTGTGCTCTTTACAAAAGAAGTTTCAAGCAATACAAAGGGGATTTTGCAAACTGCATGATCTTACTGCTCTCATGAATATCAGATTATAAACAATTGCATGCAATATTGGGTCTTTGCAATTAGAATGCAGGGGAAGCTATCTCTATTTTTTTTTTTTTTTTGTGCCCACATATTTTATTGTTTGCTGCAGTAGTTGATTGTTTATAGTAATGACTCGTAATTTGTTATGTGAGTTCCATAATATGTACAAAGAAGTCATGTGCCTCCCCTCATATGATAACTCACAATGTTAAACTCACACTGTTTGCTACCATCACAAGATCACTATAACTTCAGAACAGGCCCATTCTGCTCTATGTGTTCGATATAATTAAGTTAACCAGTAGCCCTGCTCTTTCTTCATTTCAAGACTGGAAGATGGTAAGATTGGAGAGAGCAGTAGAGTTGCTAGAGAGAGTTTGACAAATTTCATATATTTTGATAACTGTTAATTCTAATTAAGATGAAAATGTTTTATCGTAGATTTAATCATACTTGAAGTTAGTTAGGTGATCCATCTATTGATGTTCACAGAACGGAGACTCTGGGAGACCAGCTGTCTGTGTTTGAGACTGAGGCGGCTGTGCTGACATCCTGGTTGAGCACTGCAAAGATGAAATTAACCAGCTTTAAACAGCTCTCACCATCAGATTTGCAGAATATTGGAGCCATCAGGACAAAAGTAGAGAAGGTTCTGGTAAGTGACTCAATTGTGCATAGTCTCGGGATTTGTGGGAGAGTTCAAGAATGAAATGGTTGTCATGCTGAGGAAGCTCCTGTTTGATAAATTTTCAGTCATCTTCATGCATAGGATCAAGAGATGAATAGAAACCAATAGTACAATCATTAGAATTTCATTGCTCAAAAGCTCAGATTCTGTGTTTTTTGGTGTTCACCTAGCTTACTCATGGAGAGAAAAAAAAAAAAACATCATTCGATGCAGCAATAGCATTTTATTGATATCATAAAGTTTTTATATTCAGTTATATTCTGCAATCCATATTACTTGATTTCCATAAAGAAGAGTCAATAGATTCATTAATCTTGGGAATTTTTTTATTCTGAAAGGTATAATTGTTTGACATTTTGTATGTCCAAACACAGGAATTCCGCAAAGAAGTTGAAAACCAGTTACCCCTCAAAAATAGAGTCATCACAGTTGGTAATCAGTTATTGCAAAACAAGAACTACGATACCCGAGGTCTGTCAGACAGGCTGAGCGGATATGAGCAAGAGTGGGTGCAGCTAGAGAAAGGCATTGCTGAGACACAAGAATATCTGCACCAAGCACAGATGGACCTGATGCCCTCACGCCAAGCCCTGAACGAGTTGACCAGCTGGATAGATGAAATCAACAGGTCCTTGCAGCAAGATGCCAACAAAAGAATTACAACTGTGGGTGATATCGAAGTCATGCTGAAGAAGTACAAGGTAAATAGATGAAATAACTTTTTTACAAGTCTGTCTGTAGGAAATATTTGCAGCGTGACTGGGTGAAATGAATGAGGGATATTGAGAAAATTGGGTTTTTTTTGTTTTTGTTTTTGTTTTTGATATTTAATTATAAGGAATTACCTTTTGAATGTGAATATCTCAGACAAAAGAGTTATATTTAAATAAATATTTCACTATATTTAAAGTTCTCCCATTTCCTGTTTCACTGACACTTTTTTTTTTTTTTTTGAAGTATCTATTCATCAGGATAATCATTTCTTTAAGAAATCTGTGTGTGAGTGCCACATTGTGCTGAGAAAAAGCCTATGGTAATTATAACCCACATAGTTTAATAAGTCTGTTTATGAGGACCCACAACTTTGTTTTGAATGAAACAAATGTTTTCATTGTTGTATTTATTGTTTGTCATTCAGTGTCAAACAGTGAAACAGAGTAATGATTTTGACTCGGATAGACTGAGTCAAGCATACTGGATAGGTTTAATAAGACAGAGAAAACAACATGGCTTTTATTTTTATCAATGATTGTCTGTGTTTCCCAGGGCTACAAAATTGAGCTGGCCAGTAAGCAGATGACTTTGGACTTCGTTAACCAGGAGGTTCTGGCACCGCATGAGCATGACATCGATGTGCCCCAGGAGAAGCTGGAGTTTGCAGAGAAGTTGGGTGATCTTAACAAACGCTGGAAGAAAGTGGTGCAGGATGTGAATGAGAGGCTGAATGTGTTGGAGGTAAGAGATTTCATAACTTTCTTTGCAGCTTCCAACCACTGTGGTCATATGAAATGACTTAATGTCCAAAATTTGAAGAGTGGAAAAGCATTTGGCGCTAACTCAGTTTTTGTCTCTTTTTTTATTTTTTTTTTATTTTATTCATCTGTCATCTTTAGAAGACTATCCTTGTGCAGCTTATTTCTTTCTTGTCCAACAATATGAATTAAAATAAGCACATATCTTAAGTCTTGTTTCATCCTTGCCAGAACACAGGGATAAATTAGAAAACTCCAGGTTCTCAAAATTTTAATGTAATCACATAGAGCCATCTGTATCTCCCATTGTCATATAAAATTAAACCCAGAAAATTATTGCAACACATATAAACAAACTATTTATGACTTTAGATAGAGGTGAACCTAACATTTGACTATGAAATTCAGAAATGTTTCGATTGTTAGCTCCTCCTTTCCTAGGGTTTTTCATGGATTGCCCCAAAGGACATGATCTCTCCACTGGAAAAATGTACATGGCTGTTTTCAAATAGCATTGTTCATACATACATCTTTTTTTTTTAAACAGAAAAGAATATGTCAACTCAGTATGTATGTATCTTGATATTCATGTGAAGTAGCCTGGTGTTTTATTTACTTGCCAATTGAAAAACATATTATTTATTGAATGTGTTTCCTTTTTTAAAATATGTTCATTTTTTACTATGTTCTATAGGACTGACAAGCATATTTTGATCTGAACTATATATGACATTACCTTGTGTTTCCTTTACTTGCCAGAGGAAAGACATATCACTTAATGAATGCTCTTTTCTTTTTAAATACTGTTTAAGTGTTACAGTTGACAATTTTGGTTAATCAAGAATTGGTAGGAAGGATCTATATGTTTATGTCCCAGATTCTACATTAGCCGTGTAATTGTTTATCTGCAGAGTCTTCAGAGCAAGTGGGAAGAATATGAAAAGGCTCTGGGGAGACTGCAAGCCTGGTTCCACGAACAAGAGGACAAGATCAAACGCTACAAGTTGATTGGTCAGGAAGTTGGTGTGAGGCAGACACAGAAGGACTGCAAGGTAAAGTTGTGATGCATTTAATGTCACATAAATTCCATGAGATTCATTGGACATGCACACAGCTATGAAACAGTAACAGTTTTACTGTCACACTACTGATACATCACCTACTTTTTTTAAAGACAGAGCTCTGGATAGGATACAGAACTTGACATTAATTTTTTTTTCTAGTATGTTTGTTTTTTTATTTCTTTTTTTTCTTTGTCTTCTTGTATTTATGTGATATGATATAAATTTTATTTTGCAACAAGTTTATATCGTCTGATGATGTCATGCTATGGATGTCTAGTACTGGCATTGACAAGCTGAATTGTTCAGATGTAGTAAAGTTTAAAGCTTAATTTTCAAATCATATTTGCATTTTATCACTCTCATGCTAAATCGAGCCATTTCTATGTGCAATTGTGATTTTATTGCCTCATTGTCAGTTTGTGAGACAATTCCTCTCATGTTCTTTCTCCCTGTCTGTTTATCAGACCCTACAGGAGCAGTTACAAGCCAAACAGACAGATTTGGAGGCCATCCGTGCCCTGGGCAAACACCTAATCGAGCTGAGCCGAGACTCCCCAGGCTGCCAGCAATCGGTGCGAGAATCTCTAGCCATGCTGGATGAGACCTGGAGGAGACTGGAGGAACAAACAAGGCAGCTGGAGATCTTGTTGACAGGTGAGAAGAAAAATGATCACTGCCCATGACAATTTGCAGAGAACCACAACTTAAGAAAGACCTGGCATTAATGGCTGATGAAAATATAAAGTAATGTGTCATATATATTCCCATAACCTAGGCAACGGATTGGTAATGACATGTCATATGAGACTTTACCGATTAATAGAGCCTGGAGGGACATACTTTTAATGCAAGAGATGTTGAAATCTAGCATTAAAGGCAGATGAAAGCTTGAAAATTTGTTGATAAAAGAATGCAAATAATGCAACATTTAAGTAATGTAGTATGTAGAATATCTCCAGCACTTTAGTCGTAAAGTTGGGCATGTAGCCAATGATAATTTGCAGGAGCTGTTGTTAAACTTAGAATGAAATTAGAGCCACTGCTCAATAACATTTAACTTAGAAACATAAAATAATACAATTGCACGTACCTTATAAGTAATCATGACTTTATACCTTATTATATTTCATGCTTATATTTGCCTTGTACAAAGCTGTATGAGTTGGATCATGTCACACAGTCTGGTGAAATGAGTTGGGTAACCAAGGGTAGCTTCGATGAGAAAATAGAATTTAGCTGACCATGTCAGCAAATAATTTTGAATGAGAATATCTTGACACAGAGGAGTCATCGCTAAATATTTTTTTTTCTACTGAGGTAAAGGTCACACCCATTTCCCATTTCACTGACATTAACTTCGTGTCTGAAAAATTTCTCATCCAGTCATTACACTCAATTGTGTAGCATACTGAGTTTTCTTTCATCATTTTGTTATACTCAGATCCAATATATTAATGTTTATGCAATTTCAGATATGCTTGGGCAATGGGCACGCTATCACTCAGACTTGGCTGTCTTGAACAAAGTTATTACCCAGACTGAGTATGCTCTCAATCACTACTCCAAGATTGGTGGAGACATTGCAACACTCAGATCTCAGGTTGACAAACTCAGAGTAAGTGGACAAATGGTTAAAAACATGATTCATTCTCATTTTCTTGGCTTGATCTTCTATACTGATGGCCTCTCAGAATCTTGCAAAATCAACATTGTTATTCTGAGGTCACATATTGTTAATTTACCCAGCCAAGATAATTTTGTGAACAAGCCTGTAATTGGATGTTTGAAATTAAGAGCCTCTTAGAATCTTGCAAAAAATTTGATCATTACTGTGAATATACTGTTTTACAAGCATGTAAAATTAACAAATCAAAATAGTGCTCTCAAGAGGTCTTTGGCTTACAGAAGTGAAAAGACTGGACTGTGGCACCGAAGTGATGACCTCATAGATTGCTATGACACCCATCTAATGCAGTCATTTGCAAGTGCTTGAGTTTGGACATAATAATTATTTATCTAGATCTAGTCAGTGCCAGTTCATACTCCTCTTGCCCTGAATATATTGTCTTGAAGCCTTGAAGAGATTGTATGCCTTAGTTATGTGGCAGTGCTTAATATCTAACATTCTTCAGCGGCAAAGATTATAATGTTGCAATTATGTCTTCGATCTTTTTTCTATGTCTCTTTGCCATAGCTTGATGAGCAAATCGTTCTTCTGACTAGCAATGCCTTTGCTTTACAGCCTATGTCCAATCCTGGTAGTCAAAGGCCATAGATGTATAGCTGCTGAGATCAATTTAAATCCCTTTTGCAGACATCTATTTAGACAGCTTTGCAGTCTGCCTTTGAGGTCTTTTTCCTGTGCTAATTTTCCACAGAGAAAATCTTTAGGGGATTTGGTAGTCATTTATTCATTTGCTTGAGCATGCGCACCATGTGAGAGCATTTAGTAGACAGTGGAAGGCCATAATTTGTTTTGCTAAGATCTACTGAACACAATTAGTGGATTGAAAAATTGATGTTATATGAAAGTTTTTAACTTTTTTCTTATCCAGAAACTACAGGCAGAGCTGAATACCCATTCTGGTCAACTGGATTCTTTCTCAACCCTGGCTGGCCAGCTGAGACAGGTGTGTGAGCCTCCAGTCCAGGTGGAGATCCAGAAAACTGTCTCAGACATTCAGACTAAGTGGAAGCAGCTCAGTGCCGACCTGGCTGCCCGCTGTCGCCAGTTTGAGACTTGCCTGAGCCAGTGGCAGGAGTATGAGAACCAGTACAGTAGGATCCGTGACTGGCTGGATTCCAAAGAGATTCTCTGTACAGATCTCATCAACATGCGAGATGATCCTGTGAAGAGACCTCAGTCCCTAGCCAAATGCAGGGTAGGTGTTCTCTGTGCTATCCAGAGTTTGTTTAAATTTTCTAGGGAAGTGCCAAAGACAAAGCAAGTACAGAACTAGTCCCAAGCCAAACGTAGAGGTTTTTTTTTTTTTTCTTTTTAGGTTATTCAGAGCCTGTTTTTTGTTGAGATTCAGGAAACCATAAAACTACAGATCAGGACCAAAGGCATGAAAGGACTATGATAGTAGCATATATAATGACATGTATCATCAGTGTGATGAGATCCATGCTATAATGACCTAATAGAAACCATAGTTCATACATGTAAACTTATCATCGGAGAACCCACATTTTATAGCATTCTGTTGTCACTGATAAAGAATTTATACACGTCATCTTTCTTATGAAAATATTATCATCCCTTAATGCAAATTTTGGAGTAGAGGAAGGTCTCAGCATGGTTTTACTACATTTAATTCCTCGTGTCTAATAACTTAAAACATTTTTTTTACTTAATCTGACAGAAGCCAACACAACTGAGAGATAAGACACCACTAACAATAATCTCTATTCTTTCCTTCCAGCAACTCCAGGAAGAGCTGGACAGTGTCCAGACACAAGTGTCTGATCTGTATCGCAAGAGTGACCAATTGACCAAGAACATGAACCCATCTACTATTGCCATCATCACCTCCCGCCAGTCAGCCATTGAGCAAAGAATGTTGGCCTTGCGACAGATCCTATCTCAGCATACATCTACCCTCACAGATGATCTGTCACAACAAGGCAGATTCAAAGAAGCATTTGAGGTGAGCAGTTACTCATCTATAGTTTGGGGGAAAACAAGTCAGTAAAGTGAATAAGTGGTCATCTCTTTCTTTCTTCCTTTCTTTCTTTTATTCTTTCTATCTTTCTTTTTTCTTTCTTTTATTCTTTCTTTTTTCTCTCTTTCTTTTACATTTTCCTTTCTGTGTCGATAAAAGTATGTTCTATGTGCCACATTTACTTCTTCACAATATGTGGACAGTCCTAGCAAATTTGGTCTTGTACTTCGATATTTGTCATGGCTCAGTGAAAAGAACAGTAAGCCTACTTTCAATGTTATATAACACGATATGGTCATAAATCCATTCAGTTGAACTCTGCAGTTTTAAAGCACCATATTTGTAGGCAATGTGTTGGCCTTTTGATAGAAATGTATTATTTTATTTTGGGAATGGGGATTGTTCAATACGCCACTGAAAGCTGAGCACAGACGATTAATTGATTTTGTGGATTGACAGGTTGTCAAGAAGTTCCTGACCTATGCTGAGGCTATCCTAGGTCCAGAGGATCCCACCAAGGCAGCTGAAGAGGCTGAAATTCAGTCAAGACTGGATCAACTCAAGCAACTTGTTCATTTATTCAACACAAACTACAGCAAGCTAGATGACGTCAATGATCTTGGGTAAGTTGATGTCCGTCACTCTTGAACTTCATGAATTTGAAGTGGAAAGTGCATTGTCGTGCAACAGAATGACTTTGTGTCTGGTGTTAAATTTTTCATGTATATATTTATGGGTGCTGGTGGGAAGGGAAATAAGTGTATTTTACTGTAGTGAGAACATTATTCAGTAATAACTCTTCTTGCTAAGATATTCACATTCAGAGCTGACTACTGAGATCCAATGATCAGTGAAATTCTTTTTTCTCTGTAGAGCTCTGTTTTTTTACATCTATTTCATTTTACCTGAAATCAAATCAATCAAAACTCTTCATGTAAATATTTAGCACAAACAACAGTAAACTATTTTTATATCCTTGAGATAATATTTTGCCGGCCATCTCCTCAAAATATAAATTTTGAATACTGGGTTAACTATACCACAAACTTAGAAAGATCACAATGTGCTCATAGTCACATGTGGAAAAACATTGTTCAGTAGTTTCTTCCATTGTTCAGTAGTTTCTTCAGACTTCTCATACTTTGACATGTAAAAGAAAGATTATGATTCACATTGCAAATGCTGTTTTGCAAACAAGAACATTCTTGTGGAAGTCTTGAAACATATTTACATGTATATGGTGAAAAGAATCATCATTTAAATTCTGCCAACTTGCTTTTTGTCCAAGGGAACAGCTTTTTTTCTTAACCAAATCAAAATAACTGACAGGAATCTCATGTTTATATAAATTACAGAGGGCATTCAGAAATTCATTCAGATTTAAAGAAGATGGGAACTTATTATCATTATAGTTCAATGAAATGCATTTTTATAATAAACATGATGTAATCAGTTTTCAAGTGAATATGCTTAAGGAATATTTTTATTTCCGCATAATAGCAGTAATTATTCTATAAGTGTTTATGTCTTAATGGATATCACTATGACTGGCATGTTAAGTGCTTAGATGAATGACGTCAATGCGCTAGAGCCATTTTTGGGTGGATTGGGCTCATATACATGGCTAGCAACTAATCCAGGACAAGAAAAACTCAAAACATAAGTCTGCCTGGAAAGGAATGATCTGTGCCAAGTCTAATCGGCCAAGGCATGTTGCATGAGACAGTTTTGTCAATAATGCACTGACGATTAGCCAAGAGCTGATGTGATGATGATAATGATGATGATGCTAGTTTGTCCTACCACCAATAAAAATGTGTCGTATGTGTATTTCAGATATCGCCTGGCTTTGAATGAAGTGGATGCCACCAGACTGAGAGAACTGAACCACAAGTGGCAGCATTTGTATGAAGATGCCTGTGACAGGTCACGGACACTGCAAGGTATCCTTCTGGTTCAGCAGGACTTCACCTCCAAGTGTGAGAACTGGATGACATTCCTGGCACAAACAGAACAAGACCTGGCCAAGGAGATCAAGGGAAATCTTAGGGAGTTACAGGATCAGCTACGCAGATGTGAGGTAGGTACTGGACAAGTGGATGTTTTATTGAAAAAAAAACTAAAACAAAAAGGCTTAGAAATGCAAGTAAATTACTCCTTAAAGTTTCTTCATCACCATAATACTGAGTCCAGTTAAGTGTCACTGAAAGCACAACAGACTTGGAATGCATGATCATAAAGACCTACCTGCCAAATTGTATGCCATCTGAGATAAATGTTTTGCTTAGAAAAATTATGCTAAAATTGGTTTTACATAATATGTTTTATCCCTTATTGTGGTTACTTTGAAGATGAGTGCCAAATATTGCTGTCATTGTTAGGGAAAATTATTTATACTGACTGCCATCAATAATTAATACTAAAGGCAACTTTTGGATGTTTTTAGATATGCAACATGTTTGGAATTTGTTGCCTTTGATACCAGTGACATTTGGGTCATCTATAAAATCATTTTGTAAAATCAGATGTTAGTATCTTAACAATGTTTAAAATCCGTGTTGGTTGATTGACTTATTTTATCTTCTGCAGCAATTTGAGAGTGACATGTTCAGCCACCAACAAATCCTGCATGCCATTATTAGTGATGGGCAGAAGATGATGAGAGCAGGAGAGGTGGAGGATGAAGAAGAATTCCAACAGAAGCTTCAGTTGCTGGCGGAGCAGTGGCAGAGTGTGTCCAGGCGAGCCAACCAGAGGAAGCTGATCATTGAGAGTATGATCGCCCAGTGGCAGCAGTTCAACTCACTCAGTGAATCACTGCTGGCTTGGCTCCAGGACAAAGAAGGAGCTATGCTGGCCTATGAGTTTGACTCAGATTCATTGCAGGTCATACGGAACTTGATAGAAAAAGTGCAGGTAAGCAGGATTTTCCATCATCCTGTTCCTGTTCCTAGTCTTCTTGCCATAATACATTTGTCATTTTGCTCTAACCTTTTCCTTTTTATTTTAACTTGGATCTACCAGGATACAGTGATGTAACATAATAATAATATTTGCTGACTTAAAATAGAGAGCGATGTTAAGAAATGGAACAGAATTTTCTTTTCTTTTTTTTTTTTTTTAAGCCATTCACAATGGAAGCAAGCTTTGAGATCATTGGTGGACTCTGATATTTTCTTATATGACAATGACTTTAAAGTTTGGCTGCCAAATAATAGATTAGATGTCACAAAGTACAACAGGTCAGGTGCAAAGGATCTTAAAATTGAGCTCAGCTGGTTCGATATTAATCTTTGTGCAGAAGTTTTGCAAATGCTCCTGTCAAATGTAGTACAAAATATTTTATTTTTTGCTCTTTAGACCATCAAGCATGAATTCAAATTGCAAGAGGCCACTTTCAAGAAAATCCATGACTTGGGCAACACACTTTTGCAACATGCTGATAAGAAGGCTGCCTCTGAGATCAAGGTACAGCAACATGTTCTTTTGATTATCATTTTTATTTAATAGGTTATGTTATCAAGACAGGGATGTTTCACAGTTTATACCTGCAGATCTTCAAGTGTATGGCCATGTAAAGCCATGTCAGTCTGAGTGAAACCCACTGATTGATACATGGAACAGTATCTTTTATGTCAACAGAGATTCAGACTAGTAGTGTCACTTACACTTAATGTGTATCTTCTCAAAGATTAATTTTTTTTTTTTTTTTTTCATTTCTGGTGTATAGATCAATTTGTTAAATGTTGTGTTCATTTGTTGTTTAGGGTCGTTGTGCCCTCTGTAGATCATGAAATTTGTATTCTGTAGGATGAACAAGCTGCAAGTTCTGTAGAAGATGATCACTTCACTGTCTCAATGTGCACTTCGCCTCTGTTAGCATTTCAGTAACATCAATACTTCTGCTATAGTAGAACCAGGTTCAATCAAATTTTTATATTTCTAGTCAATCCATATTCTTCAAATTTTTTTATGCAGGATACACTAACAGAACTTCAGCGTCGCTGGTATCAAGTCTTCAATAAGTTGGATGACCATCGGTCAAGGCTAGATGGTGTGGACCGTCAGTGGCTAGAGTGTGAAGATGAGATTGAAGACCTGTTGAAGTGGTTACAGGACATTCGTAGTGTTCTACATGCAGACATTCCATCCACTTATGATGACATACAAGCAGATATGAACAGATGCAGGGTAAGCTTAAAACTCTGTGTATTTTTGGACATTAAAATGGAATTGCCACATTACTTTTCAACTTCCTATTTCAGCTGTTTACGGAGCTAGACGTGTGAAAAACAGGCTCGTGAATTGTAAGTAAACTGTTAATTTTGTTCTAAATGAATGAGAGACATACATGCAATAACTCAAAACATGCAAATTTTCATAACAAGATAGGAGGCAGTGACTATCTCAGATTGTTTGTATATCATTGAGAGATTGCTGAACGGTGAACACAGGAAGCAAAATCATGTTGTCATTTATGTTCTTTCTATGCTTTCAACTTCCTGTGGGTGATTATCTCATTCTGTCAGTGATATGTGATATTTCACACTGGTGCTTAATGCCTCCCATTTTGTGATTTTCACAATTTTTTCAAATGCATAGAAATGAAGTGTGAAAGAGTAAGTTTCATTAATTTTTATATAGGTTGAGATATTAAACTGCTGTTAATCTGCCATCTCTCAGGTTTAATTCAGTCATTTCACAGAGGCTTGTGTGTAAACAAATAGATGTTAACATTGAGACATTTAAAACCATAAAAAGTGAACTATAGATTATAAAGAACTGATGTAGGTCTGAGCTGTTGTTATCTGTCTTCTCTAAGATTCACCTTAAGCAAGTCTTCTGATTTTATTAATACATAGTTGTTTATTATTAAACATGCAATTGTAGAAATCTAAAATTAAAAAAAAAAAATTAAATAATGAAGTCTAGAAGTTAGATCTCCACATGGGACTGACAGAATTTTTCTCCTTTGTTCAGGACATAACCTCAGATTTCATGAATGCGGATTCCAAGCGACAACAGCTGCTGGCTAAAGAGAAACAGTTGGGCAGAATGGTCCAATCAGAGGACATGAATCTGCTGCACCAGAGGATCCGATTGCTGAACAAGCAGTGGGAGGAGCTCCAGCAGCAGACCCACCTGAGAGAGCAGAGACTATCAGAGGCGCTCTTTAGGTAGTATTGCTGAGAAGCAAACACTGTCAGTAAAACAGAAATGTTTTGAAATACTCAGTGAATTGATTGACCTGAATCATTCGAGGATTATTACTGGAATGCTAAATTGAAGGGGTTTTTTTGTTACAACTGAATCTGGTTAAAATCAATCTGTAGGGACCAAAAAAAGAAAAAATCTTTGACTTCAAATAAGATTACCATTAGTCTATACAAGATATAAAGGGAGAAACCTCTATTATTAAATGGCTCTGAAGTATTTGTTACATCTATGAAATAAAAATATGGACAGGCACAATAACAGATACACTTGTCATTCAGAGTCAGAAAATTGTTGTTTTGTTAGCCACTCCATATCTCATTCAGTTATGTTGATATCATTTACCATCAAGTAAGAACAGCATCTGGGTATTTTACAATGTATAATTTGTGTTGCTCGCTCAAACTGACACTGTCTAGCTATTACCTTACCATACTTGGTATGTCATGAAGCCATTGTTAATCCACTGCATATAAATGCTCATCTTGCCCCCTTTTCATACGCTGTTTTCAGCTGGACCAATCTTGGTGCCCGCATGAAGGCCTTGATGGACTGGATTGAAGACATGGAACTCAAGGTGGTCTCCAACAAAGACATGCATGTGGAGGATCTTCTGGCCAAATTAGAAAATGTAAGCAAAGGCAATTAGTCACTCTTGTATGTAAAGGAATTTACATCAGCAGTGCCACATGAAAGACACCTACTGTGTCTTAACATATTAACTGAGAAAGCCAAAAAATTTGTATTAAGTTTGCTTTTGTAACAATTTATGTGCTAGAGAAGTTAAAACAAAGAAAATCATCTTGGGTCATTGTGATATATATAGAATTTGCAAGCTAATTGTTAAGCAAAGGTGAATAAAATGGACCTTAGAAAATGCAGAGGTGTACAAACCTTTTTCTTTTTGGCAAGACCAAGAACATGTTATTTAGCAATCTGGTTCAGTAATCACTGAAATTGGTGCTATATTGGCACTAGACCAGAAGGTAGATTGCATAATAACTGGCTAATTGTTATATCAAACATCCTCTAAAGTTAATGAGAGGCCAAGATGTTGCCTGTTGTCTGTATTTTTTGCAGCCATAAGTATAAAGTATTTGTTCACAGTGACAAAGAGAAGTGTTCTATTGTTTTATAATTGCTGTATAAATTTTAGAATTTGTTAAAAGGAGAAGGAGAAAACAGAAGAGAGTATCATGAAGATGAATATTATTGCAGAATTTCAAGTCTTAATACACGATCAATAGAGTATTAACAAAACCAAGAAATCAAAAGAACATAGAGGACAAGAGCACTTAAAAATGATTTTTAGAGGATCTGTGGTCCACCATGAGCTAAAAAGTTAGGTGCCAATGTTATCCAAGAAATATATTTCTTGTTTGCTCCAGGAATATAAGAGAGAAATGGAAGAAAAAGAAAGACAGAAGAATGACATAATGGACCAAGGAAAACAACTCATGAAAGTGAGCAGTGAGATTCGTGCATCTGACATAGAACAAAAACTTCTGCGCCTTGAAGACAAATGGAATCATCTGAAAGGTGTAATGGACTTCAGGTATGATACTTTAACGTAAATTAATGTATACCTGTCTGTGTTCATAAATGTTAAATAACAATATGAAAAATAAGATATTTTTGAATTTAAGAGAATACTGTGGAACCATTATCTCCTCATATTGTATGTTTATAACTCTATAATTGGAGAAAAGTTATGTGTCGATTCTCTTTCTCTTGCTCTGTGCCATACATGAAGATGTAAGTGAAAAATAAACATTGTAGTCACAGCCATGACAGAGCGAGTCACTGACACTTGTGGTTATCATTAGATTGACAGCAGTTTGAGTGCTTCACAGACAATCATTTTTACACTTCCAATAAAGTTGAGAACATAACTGCTGATTTTATTGAGGATATATTGGTAATAATTATTATGCAATATGAGCTTTTACTCCTTGGGAATGTATGCTACATAAATGCCCTCTGTTGTTTTCATTATTGTTATTATTTCTAAACCTTCTATTTACTCCGTAGACATCGCAAACTGCAAGAAACTGTGCTTGCCGTGAAGCAGCTGGATGTCAGCATGAAGAATTTGAGTTGTTGGCTGTCGGCTGTGGAGAATGAGCTGAGCGGTGGTTTGTCCTTCAAAGACAGTGGTCTGAGAGAGATTCAAGCCAAACTTCAGGATAGCCAGGTCAGTGAATTCCAATCTTCTGTGACATTTTTAACTCTCTGTTCCATTCAGTTGGATGTACTAGAGATGTTTGTCTGTTGCATTTTATGCAATGGATTCACCTCATATTTTTGGCACCCAGCAATACTTGCTGAATATTTATATATAAGGTCATCTACAAAACAACAAGACCATGCTCATCAGTGTGATTGAGTCACAATAGACATTATAGGAGTAGCAGATTATGGCCATTCTAAGTAATTGCCATTAAGGAAACAATGCAAATTACAGATTGCTTCATTCTTTTGCATAGGTGAAAAGAACCATAGTATTAGTAGTATGTGTTTTTATTTATTAAATATTTCTTTTAGTTTAACCCTGTGAACTTGTTATTTTTTTTTTTTTTAATCAATAGTTTTATTATTTTGTAGTTTGATGTCACTTTTTTTAATTTCATTGTTGTACATAACCAAAATAGAGGAGACAAGAACAAATATATTTAACCTTCTATTGTGTTTGCTCACAGGAGCTGCAACAGGACATAGAGAGACACAGTGCAGGTGTGTCAGCTGTGCTGAACCTGTGTGAGGTTCTCTTGCATGACTCTGATGCCTGCCCTACAGAGACCGAGTTCATGGCCTTACAGCATGCCATGAAGAACCTGGAGAAACGCTGGAGAAACATTTGTAATCTGTCACCTGAAAGAAGGACTAGGTAATTTGGATTTCTGAACTTTTATGACATCAGTTAGTCACTATGTCCAAATGTATGATATGCTGAATTGGCTATAGACATAATTAAATAATTCCAGTGTTTTGACTGTTATCTTCAAATTTTACAGTTATGTTCCCAAATACAAAAAACACATATTATAGTATTTACAACAGGTTGTACCTAATGCTGTTTATTAACCTGTTATGTACTTGAGTATAAAGGAATTTTTTTTTTTCTATTATTTGTCAGTCAAGACTCAGTTGCCTTTAGCTGACTTAGGTCACAAGATTCTTGGAAAATATGGATGTCCCATAACTGCAATTTGTTGCAATGGTCTTTTACTGTAATAGTGTTTCTTTTGTTGTGGCATACACATTTTGATATCCTTTTGTAACTCATAAATGCATTGATATGTACCCTGATCAGAATTTTACTGTGTAAATGTACCCACTGTGTTAGGCACAATATAGCCGTTATTGTGCTGATGTGCTGTTAAATCCCAAGACAAACAAACAAACAATCTCACTTTAATGAATGATTATTGATCTACCTCAGTCTTATGTCTTTTGTTCTATCTGATCTGCTCCAGAGTTTTGTGTTTGGAATTTGATGTGGGCATTTTGCTTTTCCTTTAAGGGTGGAAGAAACTTGGCAATTGTGGGAAATCTTCCGTGAAGACTGCCGAACATTCTCAGAGTGGCTGACACAAGCCGAGAGAGATGTGCGAGACTCAGAAATTGAAATTCCAAATCTTAAAGTTGCCAAAGAGGAAATTAAGAAATATGAGGTAAGCATTTCTGTGACTTCTGCAATGAAAATTTGCTTAGAAGAGATTATAAATTATGAGAAAAGCATGTCTGCTTTTCAGCGTTCAAGATGTCAAAGAGGAGATTGTGTGTTATTTCATTGACTATTTTAATAGCTGCAGTTGAGAGGATGCTCTTACATGTCCTTTTTAACTGATATGGTTTACTATGGCTTAACATTTGAGAAATGATGATACCACGAAGCAAAACTTATCAAGATGTTTATTATGGGTGAAGTCCAGTTGAAAGCTTGAAAGACTGGGATTCTATACAAACATTTTTTGAATTTCATCATGGAATTAAGAAAATACTGTTCATTTCCATGCTTTTTTGCTTTGTAGCATAGTTTGTCATGGTTAATTTTTCAACTCAGGACCTTCAGCGCAGTGTGCATGATCACCTGAGTGACCTTGAGCACATCAACCGACAGTACCGACAACTGGCAAAGGAAGGTCGCACAGACACAGATGGCTCACTCAAGGTCATGATGACAGAGCTGAATAACAGATGGGATGCTCTTCAGCTGAGAGTGACTGAGGTCAGTTGGATACTGGAGACTGAGTGATACAAAGTCTTTTATATTGTGAGAAGAGCGTACAAAGATATAGACAGTTCTGTGGTGGTACGGAAGTCTTAATATTCTGTATCTTTCAGAGTGAGGTGACTGTGCGATAATCAAACTGGAATATACTAGCAAAGAATGGAAAATTATAGGTTAACATATAAAAGATCGAAATCATGGCTGAGACCTAGGTTAATAGAATAAGATTATATCTGAAAACTCTAGCAAAAATTAATTTTTCAATCAATTTAGCATTCACTCAAGTGAGTACATGAAAAACAAACAGAATAGCATCTTTGTGCCACATATTAATGATTAAGTGTAGGACTCTGCCATACACAACTTGTTCCTTACACCAAACCGTATTAGTATAGTAATGAACAAATTCAATTATGTATTGTGTACTGCATTCTAGATAATGAAGAAGTTGCGCCACTCGCCCAGTATCAGAGAGGACTTTGAGACTACCCGCACGTCCCTCATCACCTGGCTGAGAGAAGTGGACACACAACTGACCAGCCTCCACCATACCACAAGTCTCAGCCTGGAACACAGAGTCTTGGAGATCAGGGTATGTCCTGCATCTAAGATCTGAAATAAACCATGAAAAGCTAACATCTAAGACGTTACAAAACTATATATATACATTCAACTGTTTCAGGCTTAGCACATGGTGTATGTTTATTCCCAAATGTCTAATTATAAAGTTAGTAACCTGCATGACATTGTTTTTTCTTATCCAGTCCTTAGACAATTTTGTTCTTATCTAGTCCTCATGGCTGTGTTTATTCAATCCTTTTGTGCTTCTTCTTTTTAAATATTTCCCACACATGAGAACTTGTCTCTAAATAAATGAGAATCACTTTTCTGTTTGCTGTCCCTTTTTTCACAGCATTAGTTATGGTTAACCTATGCTGCTCTAAAGTTGGCTAGGGGTATTGTTTATGAGATGATTTTACCAAGTGCATCAGCTCTAACTCTCTAAGTTCTGGGCTTTAAATCCTGACTTCATTGTTCAGCATGGGATTTTATCCAGTTTTATTTAATTTAAAAGAACAATAACATGTCCTTGAATTTCACCTATGTCAAAATTAGAAACAGTGTCATTGAAATATGCATTTTCTTATAATGTACTCAGTTTTTTTTTTTACATGGTTATATCATTATTACTGCTTGGAAGGAAAAACATACATTTTATTAAACTTTGCAGTTGACAAGTGTAATTCTTCTTTCTTTTTTTTTTCCTTTCCAACAGCGCATTGAAGATGAAGTGCACACAAAACGTCACCGCATGGAGTATCTGGATCAGGCAGCGGTGTATCTAATGCAGAAAGGTGACAGTCATGAAGCTTTGACAGTGCAACGAGAGCTCGATGACTTCCGATCATTCTGCAAGACAGTGCTAGACCGGGTAGTGACCACACAGCTTCACATCGAACGCATGGTTGTAGCACAGGTAAGAAAATAAAAAAAACCCCACCTATTTGGTCATCTATAACCATAAATCTGTTTTTGGAAGGGGAACAGATTTGTAGTTTGACTTCACCAAAGCTTATGTTTCTTCTAGCATATATTTTCTCATGTTGAATTCATTTCTGTATAAATCCAGGTTAAAACTATCATTAAAAAATTTCTCTATTGACAGAACACATAATATGAAGTTGTATAACTCCAGTAGCCTTTGAAATAGTTGAATCACACAAGAATAAAGCAAATGTTATAGCATTTGAGCTAAGAATGAAAAGCTCACTTGATATAGAATAAAACTAAACAGTTGCTTTTAATAAAACATATAGATGCATCTTCATCATAATTGTAAGATTGAATTAGAGAGGACTCAGTGTTGTAAAATTAAGTCTGAAATGGATTCATTGAAACTATTCTAGATATGATGCTTTTTGTCTAAAGGATGATAGCTTAAAGTGATTTCTGCGATTATGTGCTAAATATGGCTGGTTCATATTTCAGGTGGAAGACATCTCGACAATATTCAGAGAGGGCGAGTCCTTCAGATCAGCAGCTGACCGTATCCGAAAAGTGAGAGATTCTCAAGCCACCATTGACCTTGATCGACAGACATTAGCGCTCGAACAGTACCTAGAACAGTCCCCGCCAGAGTCACCACCAGTGAAACGCAGACCAGATTCTTCACCAAGCCGTGTCTCCCTGTCTCCATCTCGACGCACCAGCTCACCAATCAGAAGAGCTGGATCACCAGTGGAAAGGTCACATTCCCCATCACCGCTCAGATCAAGGTCACCTGGAAGGACTCCAGTGACATCCAGCAGAAGGTCAACATCACCGATTAGAAGGTTTTCTCCAAGCCCAACAAGACGTTCACCTTCACCACCAAGAAGAACAACAGATGTAGTAGATGGTAGAAGAGCACAAGATATCACAGATGGTAGAGGTGTGTCTTCCCACATTTTTCATCCACTTTGGGCCTTTTCCATTCACCTTATACATTTCAAGATAACTTGATTTTGCTTTCTCCCACATTGAAAGAGCTTTGTAACTCCACTGAGTGGTCTTCTTGTGAGGAATGTTTTAATTTACTAAAAAACTGCAGTTGCAGTTCTTCAGTAGCATAGAGCATGACATTGTTGTCGACTCCAAATTTTCTGAGAAATATTCTTCACTCTGTTAAGTTTGTCAGTGCTTCAATCAGCTGGACTTACTTTTTGGCAGTTTATGATGAAAAGTAAATCAACAGTTCCAGTGAATATTACCAATGAGTAATTATCAATTTACCCTCTCATGTTCTCTGGTTTTCTGTCAGATTATGTAATAAAATATCTTGAGTAATTTCTGCATTAATTTTGCTTCCATACTGCTTCTTCTGAGGAATTTCTTAAACACTGGAGTGACATCTCTGCAACATGAGTGATCAAGGCGATTTATTATAATAAAATAATTCTCATACTGTCTCAGCATCCCCAAGACATGATTTGGCCCAGTTGGATAAATCAGCCAAGATTGAAGTTCTAATGGAACAGCTGGTTGAGTCTTTGGAAGAAACCAACATTAAACTGGCTTCACTAGAAAAGTCCATGGGTCCTTTTGGTGACTCAAGCCACAGTATTAGTGTGAGTAGAATTTTCTTAATGTATTGTATCTATCTTTGGATTGTTTTATTTATTTGAAAGAATGGTTGATGTGAAAATGATATGATGCTTGAAAATTACTTATAATGTAGTGGATAAGAAAGCAGTAAACCTTTGCATCCAGTGAATGGAAATCATCTATGTTAATTATGATATTGATAAGAAATTGAACACATTTACCAAAAGCTGTGGTATCAACACCATTTTTGACAATCATTCAACAATGAACTATTGTGGGCTTACATTATAAAGTTATTGCCTTTGAGTATGTCTTTTTAATGTCTATTGTCTTTAGAATGGTTGGTATTATATTCCTACTAGGGGTGATCAGTTACATTGTATTTAGAGAGTTCTTACTACATGTTTGCTTTATATGTCTTGCACCCAGGGCAAATGAGTCGGAAGTCGCTCGGGGCAATCTTGAGTTGTGGCTGTTTTTAACTTTTTTCCAACTCAGATACCAATTTTTTTTTTAGGTAAGAAAAGGTTTAATTTTGTTTTGCGGAAAACAAATAAAAAATTTGGTATCTCAGTCGGAAAATAGTTAAAAGCGGCTGTGACTGGAAATCTCCTGGTGCAACTTCCGACCCATTTTCCGTGGGCGCAAGACTCCAGTAGAAAAACCAGATAAGTCACATTTTTGTGAAAATTTAGTTCTTGCCTCAGCATTATAAAGCATACTGATTTGTTAACCAGAACAATATTTAAAAGAAAAACAGATAAGTTCCACTAAAAAGAGAGTTTTTGAAATGGTATATAGTGAAAAACTTTAATTTCTGTTTTTCTCCTTTTGTGGAAATTGTGACCTATCTGGTTTTTCCACTGAAGTCTTCATACGGAAAAGCTTCTAAATGGAAGTTTCTTCTAGGCAAAACAATTTGTTTCTTAAAACTATAACATGTTTGTCTTGTAGTTGCTGATGGATTGTGAGATAGCAGTTGATGATGTTCTCAGACTGCACAGACTACTCAAGACAGAGGCCGGTTTTACAACTATTGCTACAGCAGATACGCAAGTTAGATGTAAGTAGAATTTAATCTGATTCCAATTTTACTCTTCAGATATTGCAGCAGTTTACTTGCTTTAATGGATCCCTCTGTCATTTGTTATTTATATCTATTTTATTGTAATTGTGGTTTTACATTGGATTCAGATCTATTGTAGTTGAGTGAAAACGTCAGAATATTTTTGCTGGAGAATTTATTTTTTAAGGTGTAAGTTGGTGTGAAGCTGCTCTGAAGGACTAGGAAACTAATGTTAATGAAATGCAGTCTTCAAAGAAATTAAAGATAGCTCACTTAGTCCCCATGCCAGATGGTAAGTTCCTGGAATATAGATCAGACAGTTTTATATGAAAACTTTAGTAAATGCTCACACAGAGACAGCCATGAACATGAATCACATGAAGACTGAGATTATATTCACTCTTGAAAATTCACTTTTTTTTTTCTCATTAGCGAAGCAATATGCCCACTCACAAAGCCTTAAAAAAGTATTCTCAGTCATACAGCAGAACTGCGGGTCAAGCTTGTATAAACAAGAGGAATTTTATGTTCAGTCACAGCACTCAAAAAATCCATTTTTCTTTGCTCTCTGAAGGCTTGATTATTACAAACTATATATATATAGGGAAAGATTATTGTGCCTTAATTTATTCCACCTTTGAAAATCTATTTCCAGTGGTTCAGCAGAGATGGGAGCGGCTGCAGAAACAAGCTTTAGAACAGGACAATAGAATCTCCCAGGAGAGGCATGACTTGGCTCAGTTTGCTAATGATATTGACAGTATGTTGCTCTGGCTTGATGAGGCAGAGGCCCTGCAATCAACTCAGCGACCTTCATCCTCAGATATCACCCAGCTGGAAATAATTATCCGCCAATATAAGGTGACTGAGATAAGGCACAATGATAAATAAGGAATATAAATGATTTGAGGTTTGCTTTAGCTTATTGTAATCATATTAAATACACAGTAGTTTTGTCTGTTTAAAATGATTCATATTTATTAATAAAAAAAAAAAAAAGTGATAGTAATTTTTGGTTAAATTTTGCTAGTTGTGGCCACAAAAAGTGCACAACAGATTTAATACTCAAAGTTCTAATGAGAGGATAGCTGTTTCATAAAACAATAATTTTTGTTTTTAAATTTTTCATTTATGGCGCTAGAAAATATTTCAAGCAAATATTTATGGATGTGCCATGCTTCAAGTCAGAGAAAAAGTGATGAGTTGTAAATTACATGACTCACCAAACATGAAACTAGCCAGATTCTCAAGGCATCATTTAGTGTGTATTCAGAGCAAGAAACATTTCATTTTTTCCTTTCAAATGTATGATTTCTTTGACTCACATGGACTCCTGCAATGTAATTCCTAAGTGTAGAACAAAACATTGCACTTATTGTAAATCAGACAAAACATATTGATACTTTAATATCATAAGAAAACAGTATTTTATAAACAATATTGCCACTTGTTTTTACTGTTAGGTTTCTTTCTTTTTATTGTGTTCAAACCCCTTTTTGTGTGGATCCATACATGTAAGTATAACCAGTTTTCGAATACGATCTGCTGGTACTGATTTAAGCAACCGCATCAAAGTACAGATACTTGTAAAAATGTGCTGAGAATTGTCAATTTATTAATTTTGGAGTTCTTTTTCTTTTGCTTCTTGTTTCGTCTTTTTTTTTTTTTTTAAACACATTCTTCATCATATAGTCCAAAATCCTGAAATTAATTAAGATTTCATCATATAAAATAAGTCATTATGCTTTGATAACTTTTGTTTTGGTTATTGACCTTACTTTTTAAAAAATTTACAGGATTTTCTGGTCCAAATTGAGGCGAAGAAGCCAGTAGTGTTGTCGATTAATTTGCTGAGTAAGAAATATCTCACTGCTAAAACGGCAGAGACAAGACAGCTGAAAAGCAAATTGAACGAGATGAACAGACGGTGGGAAGCTGTGCTAGCCAGAGCCAACAGCATTCAACAAAATCTCCAGGTAAGGCAGCGGTTGGCACAGCTTTACTTGTACTGTGAGATTGTTGTAGTTCATGCAGGTTTTGTACTTATTACTTGTTGAGAGGGACTTTTTTCAAAGTATGCAGATTTATTAGTGATTGCCTTTTATGCAGGATTCTTTCAAAGTATGCAGGATTATTACTAATGGCTTGCTATATGAGACTGTTTCAAATCATGCCGGTGTTTTACTGATTACCTGTTAAGAAGGATTTCTGCCAAAATATGCAGATTTATTACTGACTGTCTCTTTTGTAGGATGTGTTTGAAAGTGTGCAGGGTTATGATTGATTCCTTGTTATGTAGGACTGTTTTCAAGGCCTGAAAATTTTTTGGAACTCTACTGTTGTCTAGGCCTTTCTTAGTCATTTATTGAAACATTTTCTGTAGAGGGAGTGTCAACAGCAAGATATAAATTATACTGATAGAGCAGTCTGGCATCAGATGTTTTTGTAATTTGGAAAAAGTTAACGACAAACAAAACTTTGAAAATACCCCTTCTTCAAAGATTGAGATCAGGTTTGTGTGAAACATATTTTATGCTCTTTTCTCTTCAGTAATAACAATTTTCATTTTAATGTTCATAAAGTTTTGCAGAAAGCCAAGACTTTTCATTCCAACAAGAAAATGAGACAGATATGAACATTTTTATTATAAAGCCTCAATGTATCGGTATTATTGTTTTCATCTGGAATTTGCTCAAAGTTAGAAACATATGGAATATGTTGAAGGAGAAAATGCCTTGGTTTTCCTGTAGGCATAAATTTCAAAATTTTAATTGCAATGGCTCAATTCAAGATTGTGTCAACAAATAGTGTGCATAAATGTCTTTATTAAAATGCTATGGCATTGTGTGAAGTTGTTGAAAATTGATTTCATATAGCTCATGTTTGGATGCAACACATACTACCAGTTTGTAAGAAATTTTGTGCAGTAGAATAATCTTTAAATTTCTGGCTTTTGTTACAGTTATGTATCACACTATTAATTTGAATAATGTTAAAGAATTTTGGCTCTTTTTACTTACGTGAGTTAAACCATCTTGCATCTAGAAAATAGTTAAAGACCTATTCACATTCTTTGTTTTTTCTTTATTGATTTAGGAATATGTCAAGCCCTCATTGATATATAAATATGTATCATCTTTACTGGTGAATGAATGTGTCCATTATTGCTGATTTATTTTTACATCCTGTTTTTATGGGTTTATATATTTCCCATTATTACTGGGTTTTTTAATACATCCCATTGTTGGTAGTTTATGACTAGGTCTGTTACTGATTTATGTTTATATCCCATCTTTATTGTTTTTAAAAATTATGTACTGCTGTTAGCAGTTTACAACTGTATCCCTTTTCTGCTGGTGTGTGACTATGTCTTTTTAACCACTTCATCACCTTCTGTACTTTATTTGCTTTTATCACCTGGTTGTAGGCATCTTTAATTCAGTGCCAAGGGTTCCATCACACTATTCATGACTACCAAATTTGGCTAGACAGTATGGAAACCAAAGTGCGACACTGTGAACCCATCAATCTCAATGCTGATGAGTCAGCACTATGGGAAAAATATTCCATTCTGCTGGTATGTTTAATTAATGTTTTTCATTGTCGTTTACTTTCAAGTTGTGAAATCATATACAAGCTTGTAACGAGTTAATACTGTAAATTTTAGGCACAGGTTTGAATAATTAGAAGATGAATAAAGCAACTCAATATAAGTGTTGAAATGGTCAGGTTTCCGCTACAAGGACAAATTTATGTCTGTAGTAGTATTAGAATTTGTGAATCTTGATGATTTAGAATTATTGGATCATTAGAAAGTCATAATAGGTCAGTTTAGTACTTTGGAATGAACACTTTGATAGCTTTATCACCTCAGCTTTTTCAGCAGCTAGATTTTACACCAGTACATTATTTTTATGTCATTTTTACTATGAAAAATAATCTAAAATGATTGTAGCTATTGTAGAAAATTTCCTGCATTAATTTGATAGTCATATTCCAGGATTATAAATATTTAATCCTTTTTTGTAGGATCTTCAAGGGGAACTTCAACGCAATCAGCATAAAATCCTATCCTTGAAGGAAACTGCAGATCAGTTGCTGGCTGACATGGAGTCACCAGAGATGTCAACAGCACGAGACAAGACTTACATTCTCCACAAACGTCTGCGTACATTGCTGCATCTGACTTCCTCCTATATCTCTAGTCTTGAAAACAAACTCCAGATGGTTCCACCAAAAAGAGGAAGTGCTGTACGTGATGAACATGAGCATGTCTAGATCTTTCTCTCTTTTGCCCATAACCACTGAATTTTGTGTCATCATTTAAAACTGTTTAATTGAAACTATGGTTTGGTGAAAACATGAAGTCTTGCTAGGAATAAACATTTTTTGCTTTGCCCCTGCTAAACCACGTTTCAAACTGTTAACTCTAAACATGTCAGTATTTAATCAAAGACTCACTTACCATAATTTAGATTTCAGCTTCCTTTCAAACAACATACAGCATAGTGAATTAGCATTTCACATTTTTTTATATAATTTTCGGGGGGGTCATTTCTAAATGTGGATAAAATTCTGTTACGAATTCTGACATTGCAAGACTTTCTAGTGCCACTTTCAGGATTAAACATGTCAGCTAGAACATTGATTAAATGATAATATACAGCCTCGCTAATAGTGGGCTATATGTTTGACTTCTTACAGCTTTGCTGTCAATCATATTTAGTTGTTAAATGTGGCTGATGAAACTTCGGTTCATGAATACACACAGTCCCAGTAGCAGATGTAAGTTTGGCTTTCAAGAATTGCCAAAAGTCTCTGATTTTAATCCAGAAATAACAAGTCAATGGGCATACTAGTCAACATGTCAAAAATGTCACAAAACAAGATTTATTTTTTAGTTATTGTTGACTGTTGTTTTTTGTTGCTTTAATCTTAATGGAAGAAAATTGAAACTGAATTCTTTTAGGCATGATAAGTAAGATTTGGGAAGGTTACAGATTTTTTCTGCATTCTAAACAGACTGCAAAAAGTTAAGTTAATGTTATTTATTTGTATTCAGTCTAAATGTTTGCATTGCATACACTTTTCTAAATGATGAGCAAGATCTTAAACTTTATTAAAAGTTAAATATTGATCAACACCTATACCCATCTTGTTTTATTGTTGAAATTGTGAGAATTAATTTCTGAACTCAGTTGTCTATCAAATTCCCAAAAAAGATTGGCTGAATACTGTGTGCATTATTTATATTTGTCATTCCAGTCCAGCAGTTTTGATCTGAGTGAGGGGAGATCATCTGGCTTGGGAAGTTCTCATCCTTCACGATCCTCCACACCTCTACGATCTGCGTCTTCATCAGTAAGAACTAGAACCAAGTCACCATTTGCAATTTCTCGACAGGTTAGTAAAATTAAAGTTTTATAGTAAAAAATGTACACATGTATATATAAAACATTTGTGTACATTATTCCTGCAAATATAATATTTAAAATCCTTGTGCAGCTCACATTTTTTTGTTCTTTTCATGTTATTGAGTGATATGTCTTAGTTCCATATGCTCAGAACAAGGTTTGGTAAGTGAGAAGATGTTTATAATAATAATGCAGAAACTGAAATATTTGGTAATTGTAATGAAATACTGGAGCACTGCATGCGGTAGAACTGGATGTGATTATAGAACTGTCTTCATTACATACAATCTATAGTCATTGTATTCAGATGTGAAACAAAAATATAGGACTTGACCATAGATGATGTGACAATAATATGATGTTGAGATACGGGACCATTTATCATATCTTGTTTATTTATACTTTATGATCCAAAGGCCAAAAGATTATAGAGATCATTTACTATTGCTCCAGATTTTAATTGTTACACTGATTTAAAACAGAAATTACCATGCCTTTTTATCATTTGTTACCTTTGTGCTGTTTCTCTATTATGCTTAAATACAGGCTTTTCTCCTTTGTAGCTTTTCATAATGATTAAATCTTCCAGAATCAGCATTTTTAAACTCAAACGATATCAGTCATTGTCAGTATAACTCAATTTCATGAGATATGGCTTAAAAAACATCAAAATATCTGATGGTTTCTGCAAGAATTTATGATGACTCATCTATGAATTGAAGAGAAACTATGTTTTTTTATTGGAAAGGTTAGTTAACTACATTCCGACTAACCTTATTCACATTTCCTGAAGACATTCACACTTTAACCATCACAGTATATGTGTGTGCGTGGACCACATTTTCAGTGTATGTGGTATTTATCATAATATGTCCTATTATGTCACAATATCAGGTAGTTCAGTTTGTTGGCTTTGTTTTTTCTTTATCATTAATATGAGACTTTTTAAAGAAATTTTTCACTCAGTTCAGTCTTTTTCAGCATAGTAAAAAAAAAAAGTGAAATGTTTGCTAATTCCAAAATATGAGAAAGGAATCCTTTGATCGCTGATTTCCTTTCCAAATAGTTCTTGTTTGTCATAGATATTTTATTATTTAGTGGTATGTCAATTGGTTGAATTTTTTTTTTTTTTTTTCTGCTTTCTTGTGACCATTTATTCACGCAGAGTGATTACATCATGATTTTTTTTTTTTTTCTTTGATTTAATCAAAATTCACTAGTTGCTCTAGTGCTTTAGTTGCATTTATTTCTGTTTCACTTTTTTTCTTTGATTTCTTTAGTATATTTTCTTAGATTTACATGTACTAATTTTTGTACATGTACTAATTCTTTTGTCACTCTGTGGTTTTTTTTTTTTTCCACTTGGCACAACATCTGATAAAATCACAAACATGGTCTGTATCCTCATAAGTAAATGTTCATGATTTCATCAACACTATCTTTGGTCCACAGCTCTTTTCGGGAATCATGGGCCCTTTGCTCCGTTCCAGTACACAGGATAGAGACAAGTAAATAAAAGAGTCGCGTCCCCTTAGTTTAAATCGGTGGACCGGCCCATTTTGTTTTGTTTTTTTGTTTTGTTTTTGTTTTTGCATTACTTTTAATATTTTACTGCATATTGTCTCTTCACCAACTTCAGGCGGCAGGGTTTTGCCCAATTTAAGGAATGCGGGATACATTAATTCAATAGTCATCGCTCAAATACACAGTCCTTATCTATGAAAGTTGCATTGCGTAATTTACATATTATTGTCATTAAGCATCATTTCTCATAGCTTGCATAATTTTAGATGCTTTCAGTATTTGTCTCTCACAAGGAGCAGTGCATTGTTTCTTTTGTCTGTACACTTGTTGTCCGAGGAAAACTGATGCATGTGTATATTAATTGTTTCTATCACTTGCAATAATATCTTTACACTCCCATTACAATCATCTCATCTTCATACATGCACTTTGATGCCACGTTCATGCAAAAAGTGAGATTACAGTTGTCTCCAGATATAATCGTGGTGGCAGGACGAGCTGAAAAGTGAGACAGGGAAAGTAACATTGTACACTTTAAACCTCAAAATATAGTCCCCTCAAGGGACTAACTAAAGGCGAATCAGTGTTTGCATGCAGACAAGGCATCTAGCTCAAACTGGCTGGAATTAGACAGTGTGACACTTAAACTGGTCTGGGAATGGGTAGGATGGTTTATTCTGTTCCAAAGTTAACAGGTGTAGCAGGGTGGCGAATTTCCCCGCCTGGCAAAGTTCAAGTTCACCGATTCTACTCTAAGCCTACACCACACTAGGCTACACAGGCTCATTGTGTAAGGCACTGCTGTTTGGGGAGGGGGGGGGGGTTGCATACATTACAAGGTCTGACAAGGCAATGGTTGTATCGAGTGTTGGACGGCCTAGCAAAAACCAGTGGGTAGGGTAACTCAAGCCTCCTGCATCCCCCTACTCCCAATAAAATGACATGACACCATTGTACTTAAGGAAACCATCATTTGGTAGCAGAGATTAGGCCTACAAGGGAGATAGCTCATATTGCCAGCTGAATTTTTAGTTTTTTTTTTCACTTACTGTTTTCACTTGCTAAGCGTGCTTTTATGCGGAGTGAGCGTGATTACATGCATATAAATTATATAGTAAAAAATCTGTCATGGGACCAAAGCGTGTATATGAACGGAGTGTGCTTGTATCCGGAGTGCTTATATCTGGAGACTACTGTATTATCAAAGTTAAGGTTCAAGTATACAATTTTCATACTCTTATTTTTTCCATACTCTTATTCCATTTCCAGAAGTGCACATATATAATTCTTATTAGAAGGACTGATTTGTTGTTCACTCCCTTGTTTGTCTCATTGATGACTCCTCTTTTTGACTTTTTCCCCAATGGTTTCATTTCGAAGTTCCTACCATAGCTTTTTTCTTGGTTTGCTTGTCCTGACAAGGTTACTCCTATACATTTGAAAAGTGTTTTGTACTAAAATGTCATTAAAGATAAGATGTAGAAAGGTTTGTCCCTTGTTACTGTTGAATTTATTTTGAGAATGTTACAAAACATTTCAGAATTAGCCAGCAGACAAATGCAGGATCAAATGTTCCATCAAGAGTTAAATTGTTTCATAGATTCCGATATCTCTGTACGTGTGGTCTACTTTCGGTAGCTTTTTATTATGAATTACTAGCTGATTCATCAAAGTATTGACTGAATTGGAGGATTTTGGCATTTTTAATTCAGTTTGCAAATAAATTACATTTTGAGTTATAAAGTGACATGGGCATGTTTTTATTTACTACCTGTGGTGAAGGGTAATTCACAGGGGAATTCTAGTTAATGGTTTTAGAGAACAAGTTTAGTTGCCATTCAAACTCAAAGCACCTAACAGAAACATCATTCTCATCTGGAACTCACTTCACCTAACAAAAGGATGGATTAGAATAAAGATACATTTTTTTTTCTTCTTCTTCTTCTAACTCTTTGTGGTATGCATGAAGGGTTCCAGTGTCTAGAACTTTTGGATTGCATGTTTCAAAGTTACCATGACAAATGTTACTTTCAGAATCTTTATCATTAGAAGAAGGATATTGAGGAAACTGACGGCTGACCCTTACTGACTGAAATGAAACCATAAATTGTATAAAAAAGACAGCCATTTAAACCGAGTGGACATTCAAGGAAATTTTATGCACAAAATATGGTTCCACCCACTATGGAGAAAAAAAAACAAACAAACACTAATATAGTGTTAAAAAATTGCCTTATGTAGTCATATAAAATCATGACTATTAAAGTTGTCATCTTTTAATTTTTCACTCTGTCCCTCATATTAGTGAATGTCTGAATAATCACTGGAAAAAGACAACAAAAAAAGAGTTAGTCTTGGGGAAAACTTCTTTTTTTTTTTTTAAATGAGATTAGTTACTTACCCTTTTAGTCTGAGATAATGGGAATTTATTCTAGTCCATCTGAATCATCAATCTTCCTAATAACTCACACACCTCTCCTAGACCCTGCCTTTTTGCCCATCATTTCTTTTTCATTATTATCATGACATTTTTTATCACAAGATGACCAACTTTTTGTCTCGGATCTGTCCATTCTTTGCTTGTGCATGCATGCAAAGTCATGATACAATGTATTGATGCCACTTGTGAAATCTACAACCACGAACATTCACATCTAGCATATCTTTCACTGCCTATATATTGGGACCCAGTTAGAGATGACCTGACCAAGTTATTTATGTGTGTAGAAATGCCTCAGATTAGAGAAATCACAGCTAAGAGAATGCCAAGATCATCATAAGTCAAATTGTCTTTACTGGACTGAAGATGCTGTCACGCTAAGGTCACAAAATTTTGAGTGTTCACCATGAACGTAATAAGATATGTATTTATTCATATTTTATGGAATCTCTGCAAACCCCAAAATATTCAGTGTCCAAAATCTTGTCAGAGGGTCTGTAGATTTGCAAAGGAGAGGACGAAGAATTCTCAAAATAGGATCGTATGAGAACGGGATTATGTTTGTGTGTTTTGTTCTCAGTATTTGTTGTATTTGTACTAAGCTCTCTTGTACACATGTTAAAAGGCAATTTCTTGTTTCTCTGTGGTGCTTTCCATGTTCTGCTGCAGTCTACCTGATTATGTATTCTACAGAGCCATGATGGTCAGCAATCATCTACAGTTGTTATGACCATAGTTAGTGCCAATATCTACAAGTATTCATATATTATGAAAATATTATGCTTGGGTGGCAGGTCACTTTACATCAGTCAGATACACCAGATCTTTCTACAACAGACAATGCTACCATCATTTCTATTGCCAATGTCTTCTAACAGCCGCAAAAGTCTGTCATTAACATTTCTACAGCGCTACTAAACTGTCTCCTGAACTACACACTTGATGTCTATCATATGTATTGATATGTGCAATTTGTATGCTCTATTAATGCACAGTCCAGTTATATAGGAATGCCAAGACTACCAGAAGCTTTGCATCATTTCTTTCATCACTGGAATCAGAAACAATGTCTGATCTCAACAGAGTGTTACTATAAAATATCAGATGATCTAAACAAAAACATTCTGCCCTCCTCTTTTTTTTTTTTTCTACTGTCTCCTACCCTCTCCCCAACCCCCTTTCCCCTCCGCTTTGTCTTTCTATATTTCCATGTCATACTTATAAAATCAACTTTATATACATTTTATGAATAATAAGATGATAATAATCATTACATGTCTTAATTTCATTGATTGTGTTTGAACCAGTGCAAACTGTATGCATTTGATTTCCTCATCTGAAAGTACCCAGCGTTTTAAAATGTACATTGTTGTTAGAACTTTCATCATAGTTTGATATGAGTTTTCATTCACATGCTAATTAATTGATGTAAACATTGAAATGATTCTGTTTTGCTGAAAACTTAATGAGATTGTCAGGAGAAAAATCTCATCTGATAAAGCTACTGATTTAACAGTCCCGCAACAAGTGAGAACACAGGGCAACCCTCATGCCTGCGTTTCTCAACCTTCACATTTTTTGTTATTTATTTTGCATTAAAACTTGCCCTTGTGGTTTTTTTTTTTTGTTTTTTTTTAGTTTATCTGTTTATTTCTTTGCTCTCTTGCCCTGTAGTGATCTATCTGAATGTCTTTGCCTTGGATTCATTTCCACTGCAATGGTCACGCATCTTGATAACGCTTTGAGCATTTTTGCTTTTGATGTTGGATAGTTCTAATGTTTCCATTGTATAATTTGTGGTGCAGTTCTGTTATAAATGATCACCAGTGGCACAGGATTCTACTCATAATTTTTTATCTTGATTTATTTTATTATTATTATTATTTTTTTATTATTATTATTATTTTTTTATTATTATTATTTTTTTTTTTTTTTGCCCGTTTATATTGCTCATAGGACTAAGTTATTCTAGATTTAGTTTTTCTCAGTAAGAATGTTTTGTAAATTGCAAGAATCCCATACAATGCATATAATGAATGTGCCATTGGTTTATATAAGACCTGTTCCTTCAGTTTTGACAATGCTACTCAATAATCTTTCAGTCATTTTTTTTATAGATAAATAGTTGTAGATGCTCTTTTTAAACTGGAATTTCAAACATCAATTTGATCATAATATTATTCAGAAAATCAAAGTAAAATATGTAAGGGCAGATATACTTGGATGAACAAATGAATTCCCTTGAAACAATTTGTATAGTAAAGTACATACTAACATATTGGTGGCAGATGAATCAGTCATATTTTTTACAATAAAGTTAATTAATGTACTAATGAATATAAATTATATGTTTTGCCAGTATGAAGTAACTGAGAATAATATATTCTCTTACATTTGTTATGCAAATTGTATCAGTGATGGTGTAGTTCTCTCAGGACAGAAAAAAGAGGATGATATAAACAGATAATTACAGTTACAGATAAAGTGCAAAGACAAGGGGGAGGAATGTTATGTTTAAATCTTATATAGTTTCCATGTGAGATGTGACACGATGAAAGTGGGTTCTTGTCAAATTTTTAGTATATGGTGCCTTTGGTATCACTGTGAAGATTATTCATTTCCTTTTCTGTGTGAGAATAAAGTTTTATTCTGCCTGAAGTAGAAGTTGAGATATTGGCAATTAAAGAGAATGGAAGTGACCTGTTTGCTACTTGCTGTAGCTGAATTTAGCGACAAAATGACCAATCACTTTTGTTAATTATTATTAATCCTTATTAGGCCGTGCCACTAAATTAAATTTTTGGGCTTTACTCAATGTGTTTTGACAAATTTAACTCTGAAGTGCATTTTTAGATTGATGTAGAATGGTTCTGTGAAGAAAAAAAAAATTGTGAATATTTTCAACTTCATTCATTTAAAAAAAAAAGGGATTTCTCCTATCACCTCAGTTTGACGAGCACCCGATTTCATCATGTGGCTTCTCATATAATAACATTAGACAATTAGATATTCCCTTTTGACCTAACATTGACACTACTTTGGTTTGAAATTTTACTGGGTCATTAATAATCATGTAGTTTTTAGTGGTTTTGATGGATCAGCATCCAATCTCCCTTAACTTAATTCTGCAACACAGCTAAAGAGTTGTCTTTCATACATACACATTTATTTCTCTAAATCTGGAATTATTTTATTTCGCAATCTAAATTTTGTTCACTGTCATATTTTTTGTCACAATCCTTTGTATTTTAGCTAATATGTCTTTCAGAGCGACGGTGGTTTTTTGCATGATCTCTTGCACATAGTGCATGATTAGCACAGAGAATGTGGACTGTATCGGAGATTCCCCGCACCCATTACTTTTTTATTCTGTATTTACTATCTGTATTTTTTCAAGTGCAATTACCCTCAGTTGACATGATTTATCATGAGCTATGATACAATATTTCTTACTTAGGTCTTTCAGCAACAGTGTTGTAGCACTTGTTAATTTTAAAGTAAAGTGCTCATTAAATTTGAAGTGTTGTTTCATGTACTTATTTCCAGAGATCATGCTCAGTATCGCTCAACTTTTAAGACCAAAACCTCCTATCACACATGTAAATAAATTATTTGTAAAATGAAATACTTTATTCAAGTTGTTTTTGTTCTGCAGCCTTTGTGATGAAAAAGTTTGCTGTATTTTGCAAGTTTTAAGCATCAAAAAGGCGACAAATGATTTAAAAATGATGCTATCTTAGTTTCATAAATACTTCAACACTTGATTTTTGTTCTCTTTCCTCAGTTTGAGTACAGAATCTGAAGCTGTAGGAGCTGACTCACAACTTGTTGAGCGCCGAGTCCGTCCAGGGCTGCTGATGCGAGTCATCCGAGCCGCATTGCCCTTTCAACTGTTACTCCTTCTTCTTCTCTTGCTTGCCTGTCTAATGCCAGTCTGTGAGGACGATTATAGCTGCCTGCTAAGCAATAACTTCCGACACTCCATTTCACCCATGTTGCGATACACAGATGGAGCTCCTCCTACATAGCCCTTTATTTTAACCTTCATTTCCCTTCCCAACTCATGGCCCACAAGATATGAAAATCAAAAATGATGTACAAAATGCAAATATTTTTACAATTCCAAAGATTGTCGTTATTCTCTTTGTAGCTTAAAAGAGATGTGTGCAAACCATTTACCTTCCTGACTTTGCTTTTACCTCCTCATATAGCATTTTTATATCATGTATTTGATATACATATTTCCTCTCGGTGCTAATTGATGATCTCCCGAAAGCAGGTTATCCTTTTCATGCCTTTGTCTATTTGACCAGCAGCAAACAAGTATATGCATAAAATACAGTTTATCCTGCCCATTTCTCTGGGGCATTCCTGTTATGCACATCTGCAGCTTGTCAAAATGTGCTTTATTTCAATACCATTTCCATGGGGCTTTCTGAATATGTAGTCTTCAATGTTACCCAGTGTGTTCGCAACATGTGTCATCATTCCTTCGCAGGCAGCATATTTCGTTATCTCAGTTAAATACTCTTTGACATAGATGACTGTTGCCAGATTTTTATAATTTGTCTCTGTACATGAGATTTTTTTTTTTTTTTTAAATTTCACATTTTACTATAGTGTTTATTTCATTTTTGTAATAAAAGATAGATATTTTCAAACTGGCAACAGCAATGACACATGAAGTGAGGTGAATACTGAATATGAAGTACCCTCTTGTGGCATTTTATATTATCATGTCAGTTTTGGTTAGATTTCTTCTCTTTAAAGTGTATTCTTATTATGCTTTTAGTTTATGACAGCTGTCCAAAAATATTAAAGTGTTGGAGTAACAGTTGAATGGAAAAGCAGCATCAGTCAAGTTGCCAATTAATTGTCTCATTTATACCTTAATTTATTCACTGTAGGCTTTTTATTTCACATTTATATATATATATTTAGCATTCAATGGTTTGCTTTTTTATGATATCATATTCAGGTCCTTTCAGTTTTGACCCAAATCAATACACTGATTTCTCAAAAGGTGCTGAAAGGTCATTTGTCCAAATTAGTATACTGAATCATTTTACAGAATTGGCTGGTAGTAATCTGTGATTCTGTCATTTTTATTTTCTCTGTTCTGTTATTTCATCGTTTGATACAGAAATCGCCTGTGATAGTAGAGACAGTGAAGGGCCTTTACACTGCTAGATACTTCACTCTGTGAAACAGGGATAATATGAAAGGAGACTAATTTATCACATACACATCACTCCTAAAGTTCATTTGAAACATTGCTATTTTTGTTTATTTACCCTAATGTGAGCCAGCATCTCACATATGTATATGGTGGTTCAATTGATAAATCATAAATCAATAATGTCTAATTTCAACACTGTTTTCAATACCTATTGTGAATGTCTGAGGAGAGAAGAAAGAGCATTTTACAATAGATTTTTTTTTTTTTTAAATATCTCTGGATGCAAATACATCATTCATGTACCACAAAATCAGTATGATTTTAGCCCAATGTTGCACTGTACATATTGTAATCTTGGCATAATAACACAGCAGATACATAATTTCATTCAAGTTTGACACTTGCATAGTCATTATACCCTTCTGACATTGTTCTCTTTAGGATGTTAACAAAAATCTATACTTGTACTGTATTATTGATGTAAAACAATATGCTGGATAAGATTAAGATTGAGACTGCTTGGTCATAGATGTTGACAGGCAGTCCAAGATTTAATGTAGTGTCTATTGAATCATGATATTTCTATAAAATCATGACCAACATTTCATTGGCATATTTATGTAATTGTATCTGTATAAGTCCATTGTACGTCTATCGTAGACAGTTCTTTGAAAGTTTATCTTATAAAATAAAGTAAAACATTTGAAATAACTCAGCCAACATAGTACCTACACATATTTTGATACCCAGTGCTATTAAAAGTTATTGTCCTATAATAATGATTTTTGAGTTGTTGCTTCTCTCACAAATAGTCTACATGTACTTTTTTTTTTTAATGTCTGATCATCTCAGACGACAAATCAGCCTGACTACAACATCAATTTGCACAGAGGCATATATCTGCACAGTAAAACCTCAATAATCTGAATTTTGTGGGACCAACATATTTTACAGTCACAATCAAGACACAAGAATTCAGTCCAAACTGGTTCTCGCATTCTAAACTGGTCCTCTTATTATGCAAGTGAGAACTCAGAAACTGTAAATATGACTCATTTCAACATTGCCCGGGGGGGTTATATGTTAACTCTAGACCTGTGAACCAGCCACAAAGTGAGCAGAGCTGTCCGCGGAGAGCTGCTGACCTGCCAATCTTATCAGCTGGCGCTAGTGCATTGTTTCATTTTTGACCTATCACCATTGACTCCACCCAGACTTGTAAAGAAAATTGCGCAATGTAGACCTACATCGGCCCTCTGACAATGTGCTTTCTCAAATCCCTCCCCTTATTCCACCCTTTTTTTTTTTATACATAATACTTGAATCTAGTCATCTGTAAATTACATAGGGGTGTCAAGTTTGTCACCTCCAACACACAGACCATTCTGTTTCACATTCATCCATAAACCTACCATAACTCTAGGGACCAAACCATTTCAGAAAGATGTGTATTAACGTTCATGTGAAAGTATCTCAAAGCTATCACCCTCTCGCCACTTAGATTTTGAACATTCGTCTCAGATCAGACGGGCCAGCATTTGATTTTACGTGGTTACATGGATGTATAACTAGTCAAATTATGGCATAGAAAGATGGCACAAGTGAGCTATGTATTATCTTTCATACATGCACAATTACAGCTCACTTTTTACCCTCAACAATTTGGACACGGGTCAGTCCAACTTGTTGTGTGGGCCATGTGGTTTGGAGTGTCTTGTTATTTAATATGGAATAACACAAACTGTCTGATGTTCCCCTTCGGCATCATTAATTTCCATTGAGTGTTGAAACATTGTAATATAGCTTTATCATTCAACGGCAGTTTCGCAAAACTGGGATAGATAAACCGTTTTAGGTCTCAGCGATTGGCAAGAAATATCACAGAGGAGTTGGTATGTATGTATATACTATTACCACTGTTGCATGACTGAGTACCAAGTCAACTATATGTACCTCCGTCACAGGACTAGAGTTAACCATACCACTACAGACATGAAACGAAAAGCAAATGAAACTACAGTGGGCAAGTAACTTTTGGTGTAAGTTAAGTTATTTTCACACATCAGAGGGACCATTCTTTTCTTCAATTTATACCATTATTCTATAGGTTTTGGCTTTTAATATCATATCTAAATTTAGGGAGTTTAATAACAGAGCTGATATGGGTAAATCATTGGTGGATCTATGTGGTGCAGTTTCTGAGATTTTGAGATTATATGACCATACACAAGGAAACAATTTCTAATTTTCTAAAAGTTAAGTCCTATTTGAACTTCAGATGCTTCAAGAACCTTTAAATTACAGCCTTTATTTACAATTCGCATAATCCAAGTGTTGTTCTGAAAGTAGGAATTTTAAAACATTTTAATAAAAGCTAAAGATGTCAAAGTTTCACCAAGATTCAATTTTTTCTCCCTCACATGCCCATTCCATGGTCATGTGGCAAACAACATGTGAACATGTATACCCCATAACAAGTAGTAGGCCTAATTGACTGTAATATCTTCTCTATTCCCCTACATGAAATTTGAGCTCAGTCACTCAATCTCTGTATTGTGCGTCCAATTATTTTAAGTTTAAAAGCTGAATGGCCTCATATTCATAACCTGATGTCAAATCAAGAATATTATATTAATATTATATGTCTGAATATAACATGTAAATGCCAAACTTTGACATTATGGTCGTTCCCTTCTGTTGAAACTGAACTAGAATCTACATCTATACATATATTATAAAATTGCAAGAAAAGCCACAAGCTTATGGACTCAAAAAACTGCTCAATGGATCCATCTAAAATTTTGCACACAACATTGTTGCATATGGATCTGTGTTTCTATGTACATAAACCCGAGTAAAAATCCTTATGTTTTACGTTATTCTGAAAATGCGATAATAATTGAATAATAAACTCGCAAGGGTGCCTGATCCGAAATGTACGTTCGATACTATGACGCATTCAAAACACGTTTTCTTTGAGAAACATTCACTGGTCATTCAGTTTCATCAACCAAAATATCAGCATCAAGGTGCGAAAGCTTTGCCATACACTCTAATGCGGAGGGCTATTATTTTTTTAAAAAGCTCCCACAGAGGCCGTGGGTTCTCATTAGCTTATAGAGAAGATGTAACTCTGTAAATTGCTTGGTTAGCTAAAACATGTACATAGACCAATTACAAAATTGAAGGGATCAGGACCTTTCTTTCTTAGTATCCAACAGTCATTAAATGGGGAGGCCAACCCACATATTAACTCATCATTACTATTAATTATTTCCCCTTATAAGAATCCTTTTATGAAGCCTGTGCATGAGTTTTTCAACTGGTGGACAGAAAAATGTCTGACAATAACAAATTTTAACAATGAAATACATATATTGAAACTGGTGGTAGGCTGCTGAACAATACTTTTCAGTCTGCACTGAAAGTTAGAGTAACATGCTGCAGTGTGTAGGCTAAGCAATAAACGTGTTTTAATTGATGATTGCTCCCAGACCACTGTCTGCAGGTGTTACAATTTTACAGAAGATTCCTTAATACAGTAAAATAAAGATTACTCCTAATCTCCCACATAAGACAAGCCATGTCCAAACCACTTTACATGTACTTCCATCTGTGTGGACAAAATACACTGCCCCCTTCCCACCTGGATCTAACCTGTTGCCTAAATATCATGCAAAAGTATTATCTCGCCTCTAATAATCGGTGTATAATCGATGCCGGCAGGCATTGTTTGGAGTGGTTGAACAAACAAAAAGCTGGTTGTGCATGCAGTTTAACCATTTCCCACAAATTGCCACGTGATTTTATTTGTCACTTTCTGGGAAAATTATTCCTTTATAAGGAAGACCGGGAGGATCGACATTTTGTAAACTGTGAGATTTTACTAGGAGACACCAAGAAATAAAATGGGACTGCATATTCTTTTCTTTAATACCAAAATTTTGCAACATCCAGTTTTGTAATATCAAAGTTCCACTGTATATATATATATTTTCATTAATTTATCTTTTAATGCACAACTGACATACATATATATGTACTATGTCAGCTTTGTGAAGGCTACTCAGTAAGTACATGTATAAACACATGAAGTGACATTGTTTATTAAATTGGTACTTCAAAATGATCCATAGAATGCACAACTATCTTTATACACAGTGATCATTTGCGTGCTGGTTAATGCTGTGCAGATTACTGGATTGTCTTGCTCACCTACATTTAATTTTACAGCAGACTGAAGCAGGATTGTGAAATGTGTCATTATACATCTACAATATCTAAAATACAATGTCAAAAGATTTAACAGTTCTTGAATTAACACTTCAGCACAAGGAGGTGACACAACGCACCTTACTTTATTATCTATCAATTCACACATGCACAGAAGAGAATGAATTCATTCCTAATCCACAGATTTTTCATACCATACAAACAAAACAAACTCCTCAATGTGAAAATATAATATAATGTGTAGATAAATTATTCCAACAACCAGTCATATTTTGTTTCAGATGACAAAGATGTTTTATTTCCTGTTCACCAATGGATGGAAAGCAACTTATAAGAAGCAAATCCTCTTGCCAGCTGATTTACAATACAATGTTATCACATAAAGCCTTATAGGCATTCACTTAATACTTTAAGTTCAATGTAGGTTCAGATCATCTGGGAGGAAAAGCAAATTAACTGGTTTGTAATTTTTGAAATACTGCTTCATTACTACCATTCCATATTTAACTAGATCACACACCAGTAAAGGTGACAAAATACACATACGTGCGTACATGTAAAATTTAAAAAGTGCAAATTCTAATCTCTGACCACTGTGACTTGACTTACACCCAATGGAGTCCAAGTTTTCTAATGAGGAGTGTCAACCAATAAATTGCAAGAATGCTCACAATGTAAACCTCCTAATTTAGTATGACTCACAAGCTGCTAGTGCTACACAGATGTATGTTTTAAAAATGTTTAAAATTTTCACAGCTCCAATTCCCTTCTTTGTTAAACTAAAAGTTGTGAATGGAAGTGCTGAGCTTTACATGACTGCTGGAAAATAAACTGAGTGTTAACAGCATGCTGATTAGAACATCTGGTTAGCCTTAAAATAAGTTTTAGACCTGAGGATCATAACAGCAAGAAAAGCAATGGTGCCAAGAACTGACCAAAAAATGTATCAGCAATTCTTATGGAATACATAATTACATCATCAAATACATCCACATCTGGACAAATGTAGAAGTAATTTTTATGTATTTATTATATAACATTCTCAAACACATTCACTGTTTGAAACCAATGACAACTGGGAAGACAAAGCACAATTATGCGTAAAACATTCATAGTATTTTTTTATGGTGATTCAGTCTCCAGCAAAATATATGCATACATGTATGTATGTGACCTATGAGATGCGACACGATGAAATCAGGCACTCGTCAAATTTTGAGCATATGGAGTTATTGGTAACAATGTTAAGCTTATTCATTTCTCTTTCTGTGTGCAAAACATTTTTTGTTCTACTTTAAGTACTTTAAGTAGATATAGAGCTATTGGCACTCAAAGATGATGGGGGTGTCCTGTTGTTAAAGCTCAATTTTATTCAGTGAGAAAATGGCTGATCACTTTTGTAAATCCTTATATATTTTTGTTAGCCCATGGCATTAAATTACAAATGGGCTTTTACTCATTTCCGACAAATAAACTCTGAAATGCATTTTTACATTCTACATCACAGAAGGGTTCTGTGAAGAAAAAAAAAATTGCCCAGAAAATTCATTCACTGTTGAAAAACACGTGATTTCTCTGGTCGCCTCAGTTTGACGAGCATATGATTTCATCCTGTCGTGTCTCATATGTACAATTTATATACTCCTAATAATTAACATTGTCAACAGCAGTAGGACAGTGAGGAGCAGCTATTGTACCAAATTTCGATCCCTATTACATGTATTACCTTGCCTCTAATATTCTTTTTACGAGCTACATCTGATATTTTTAACTGAACTGGTAAACTGCAAAGCAGAACCATATGTAGATGACAAAAACCAATGAAATTAATTGTAAACAATCAGTTTACTGAAATATTCAACCTGCTTGATGACAGACAGCATGGTGACCGTGACTAGCAAGTAGCAGGGAAAAAAAAAACCCAATAGTATTTAGATGTTTCGAAATTGATCAAATTGAAAATCTAAATGCATCAAATTCAATATATATCAAATTTAGCAAAGCCTTTTCATAACTGCCACTTTTTAGTGCTTCTTTTGTAAGATAGCATTTATCACTAAAATATAAAAGTAGTCGCCCATTGTTGTTGATCCTGTACTCGGCAGGTAGAACTATATGGTGTGCATGAGCGGTGATGAGTTACATGACATGCAGTTTTGTTGGCAGTTTGAAATTAAACTGGAACCAGTTACATTGGATTGACAGTGAGTAGCTGCTTTACATAAGCCAGTGATTCAAACAGAGCTATCGCAGGGAAGAAAATACCTCAATCATTCCCATCATGAAGCTAATTTGACAAAACAAAACAAGCCTCCCTCCTCTTCAAAAAAAAAAAAAAACCATATACAATATGACCTTATGTTTTTCAAACACCTCTTTTAAACTATATCTCCAAACTGTATTAATCAACATTTGTTTCTCTGATATGCATGAGAAAATAAATGCTATTTGCACATAAAAAAAAAGTGAACATAATCTATGTTGTAGGCAAAAATTTAAGTTTAGATGTATCAGATCAAATTTATCCCAAAGGGAATACAGTATACAAACAACCATAATTTCCAAAGTTTGCTCACAACAGGAAATCTATTGGTTCTAAAACTTTGTGGAACATACTGTGTAGAGTGTCAAACCTGATTGTCTTCAAACATTGACCATCCTATAATCTCCCATAGATACAGCTGACTTCATCAATTCCACACCAAAACTTGATTGGTTACATTAGCTAAATTAGGCATAGGAGTTACTGTTTGAAGACATTCTCTATATTTTATAAGTCTAGCTTGAATGGATGAATTTTACTTACACTGCATGCAGTCATGTAAAAATTATTTTTAAAAAAAAAAAGCTGAAGAAGATCAAAAGTACACATATCACAACTCTTGTTTTTAAGCACTTTGTGCTACTCCAAAAAGCATTTTTGTTTTAAGTGCAACAGTTATATAGTGGCTGCATGGCTATCCCCTAAATGATATTTAAATGCAAAAGACAAATTATGATCTAGCTAGGAGTGCAGCCACTCTGAATCTGAATTCACTACACTGCAGCTTTAATTGATAAAAAATACCAGTACAGCCTTCTCTTTTCTGACATTTAAACTTGCAAAATTCAGATACAATGCATCTTCTTCTGTTGTTTCAGCTTTGAATATTACATGAAATCTGCCCATGTTTCTCCAAATGTTTAGACATCATTAAATCTATCTAGTTCAATATATCTTATGACATTACTCAAAGGCATGTTTGCTTCATCACAGCCATCTGGTAGAGAGCGTGAATGATAATGACAAGATATAACAGAAAGGAGATCAGCTCTCTGGTCTTTCCTGACATTTAAAACCAGCAAGATCCAGATGTATCTTTTTGCTTATTGCTCCAATTCTGGAGAATAAAGGATTATTTCTCATTCATGTACATCTGGTGATACAGCTTTTTTGAGCAAACATCAGTACCTTCTTTATTTTCCAAATAACAGCTAGCATAAGTTGGTAGGTCAAGAATACTTTATGGGTCTACATGCATGTATATAAAAAAAAAATGCACAAAATCTATATTAATTCTACAGTTGATGATACAATATGATTCTAAATTTAAAGAAGCATAAATAACGTATACATATATAAGAACAAATAAAATTCTAAAAGTTTTCAAGATTTTTTACATTCATGAAAACTCAGAAAAACTATCACTGCTGGTTTTCTAATATGCAAGGGAAAAATACAGAGAACATCCTCTTGATGTACTAAGAGTGACAGAGCCTGAGTGACAAAATGTGATATGTGTAGACCAGTATTACTTATTTCTATGTCTCACAAATAAAAACTCTATGCACAACAGTTTAGATTTGGATGCCATAAGATGAATTAAACAAACAAAAAAAAAAAAAAGCACTTTTGTTTAAAAAAAAAATACTTTGTGAAAATCATTTGTATTGTAAATAAAATTTATTGCTTGCATTTTGATGATAAAATTAGCTACTACAAGCACTCACTTTTGAGTCAATGGAAAAAATTTCAAGCATACTAAAAGCTGTCGCAAAAACCTGTTTTCTCAAATACTCCCCACATTTGTTTGTTTGCTTGAAATTAAGACATATCGTTAAGTTGAATATCTTAATCTTTTTTGGTTGTATCATTTAAATGTACATGGCTTATAAGTATTTCAAGCCAATACAGACTATTCTTATGTTCTTGCTGTAGAATGAGAATGCCAACTTACCTCACTTTAAACATATTTAAATTTAATAACAAGGCCATGAAAAATCACACAAAATTAGCAATGACATCATTTTAAAGGGCAATATTTCACCTTTATTCTGAGATTTCTTTCCTAAGGTTAACACCTTGCAAAGAGTGTTACGTTCTATATATGTCTTTCAACCTCCAAATGGAGGTTATCTCGGTGCAAAGTGTGACACAAATTTTTCTAAGTCAGTAAAACTGAAAATTTATCTTGCTGTTTGTTGATGGATTTCTCACAATTTTTAACAAAATTTTCTTAGTCTCTGTGAGTAGCATTTTTCAGAATTGCATCGACAGAAGTGGAAAAAGGAAAAGGAGCAAAGACAAGACATTAGAAGATGCCATTAAATTAGCATCATTAGTAAATGGCTATACGAAGCATCTTTTCCCCTAGTTCCACCCCTTGACCTCTATGAGTACCATTCACAGCTCTTAAAATCTTCTCATCAATTTCTACTATCTGAATGATGGCCTAAAGAATGTGATTTTGAGCTAAGACAGCAGCTTGACAGGTTAATTTTCATCAGACAGGCAGATGCGCAAGATCATGTAAACAAAAAATTCCAATTACATAGTATGCCATGTATAGGGAGGTTCATTTAGTAACAACTTGTCAGAGATATGTGGGCTTTTTATGCAATGACGTCCCAAAAAAACAGATTTTTCTTTTTATAAAGTTATTATAATCAACCTTTCAACCCCTTTGAAGAGTAGGGCCATCTACATACATGTATATAAATAGATGTAACTTTTACTCACAAAATGTGTTTGTTCGGAACCAGAATACTAATGCTATGTCAAATGGACTGAAGTCTGAATGTTTTCTTTCTACAAAATCTTCCTTTTCTATCAACTACTTTGTGTAGACTACTTGAAATGACGAGTAACATGTTTGTGAAATTCGCTCATATGTGAATGACATTTCTCCTTCATGCCACAATCAGTTTTAGTTTACCAAGCTGATGCCGTCAACCAGTGTCTTCTTGCTTCCAAAACACATTATAATTATAGCCATCACCCCATTACAACATCATTTTTAAAAAATAAGAAAAAAAAAAAAAATCTGTTAACTGACTAACAAAGACCAGGCTTTTGACGTGTATCGGCCAAAAGGCCCTATTATTCTATGTTGCAGATTGCGTGACAAAATAGATCTGATACAAGATAACATTGTTGTCCTATGACAGGTCATATCACAAATCCCATGACTGAATTCTTTCTGATTCCTCTAAAATAGACCAGTTTGGAGAATGAACATCAGCAGCAAGCCAATTAAAATCATCAACTTTGTCCCAATTGTTTCTGCTTCGGCTGAGACCAGTCTGCGAATAATGTTCATCGAGGCCATCATAAGTCCAGTTGTAAGGAGCAAATTTGACTGTATTACAGTCTTCAACAATGGCTTTGCTGGTAACATGAATGTAAAAGTGAGACTTCACTGTAGAATGGATGCGCAATTGTTGACATGCTAGCACGAAAGTACAATTAGTACATTCTCTAATGAATATTGATCCTGGCACTGGACCACAGAAAATTTTACAATTCTTTAGTTTATTCATATGAATGGCTGAAGGTGCTCCATACAATAGTACTGTACATTCATTCAGTCCTGCTAAAGCTATATCCTTCTGATTAATTTCATTTGCATTTTTCAGCAATGTCTGATTTGATGCCCCTACAAATTTGCAAGCAGCAAGCTCTATCACTAAATCATCTTCAGATTTCAAGTCCTTGGCTGTTTCATCACTTTTCATGCCATCCGTCACAGCTGATTTCTTTTCTCCTTTCTTGTTTGATTTGAAAGCAAATTTTTTCTTGGGTAGCAATTCATCGCGCTTATCTTGTATTTTACCTTGTAGAGACACAATTAAATTTTGAGCTGTCTTTAACTCATAAGCAGGCAGAAACATTGCAGATTCGGACACATAACGTTGTAGTTTTGAGACACGCTGAGAAAGTTCATCGAAATGGTCGATTAACTTCGACCGTTCAACCGATGTAGACTCTGCTAAAGTTGATTCCAAGCTAAGGCGCTCAGTTTTGAAAAGATCTAAAAAGTGCTGCACACTTTCTTGTACGGTAAAAGATTGCTCACTTTCCTCTTGCCTTCGTTTCTGAAGTTGAGCTTGTCGCTCTTCTTCTCTTCTTTGAAGACGTTCTGTGATGGCCGTCATTTGTTCCTCGGTTCCATTTGAAACACTGAAAGTTCCTTTCCAGTCAGCCATCTTGACCGATTACTCAGACTGGCGCTTGAACTACCGAAAATAAATATAGGTGGCCAATACTTCAAATTTATCGACAATATTCACTGGCATGTAGAAAATAAACAAAAACAATATGATGTGACCGCCAAATTAAATTTCGTTATGCTATCTGAGACGTCGTCGTTATACACGTTCACCCTTTCACACTACATGTATTGATCGTAAGCGGCGAACCGGAACTCGGCAGTCGAATGTTGTCAAGACAGCATCAAACAAACGTCCAGTGCTATCTTTACGGAAGCAGACGAGTTATGCACACTAACCGTCAGTTTTTTGTTTGTTTGTTTGTTTTTTTAATGTAGACACATTTCGCAAATAGATCTATACGCACATGAATGAAACACACTTGAATACAACTCCGGAGAAAGCTGAATTTATACAAACTCGTAAATCTCTGAAATTATCACAATAGATTTCCTGCAAATCTTGCCAGCCATATTAAAATGTATCAATTTTATTTTTTAATTTTATTTTTTAATTCATTTTAATTAGGCTCAGTTCCCTTAATATAATACAATCATCAAAAAATTCAATTTTTAAGGGTGCATTTATGAGTTGACCTAAGAACTTAATGCCAGTCTCCACTGAAAACAACGCACAGGCCTACTTGTAAAATTAAACCTGAGATCGATGATGAATCAAATAAAAATGATTATCTGATTCTATAACTAAAACCGTTTGAAAATATTGGATCAAACAAAATAAATCACTGTTTTAATTACATGCTTTAAAAAATAAATTATGACGAGTTGATTTAAGACACATTCAGTCACAAATGATACAAGTAGGAAGGGATGACCACAATAATTGCCCAGAATGCCCTGTTTCCAAGAGAAAGATTACAAAAGCAAATCCTTGGATATCTGCAGGCCCCTGGTTTCCAAGAGGAAGATCACAATTCAATTCTTGCATGTTTTCAGATACAACATCAAGATCAAGGCTCAAAGATATGAAAAAAAAAGCTGATCTCCACTAATCTGTCCAAACTGAAAGAGACAATGCCAAAAATAGAGAGAAAGAGACAGCCACCGGCACATTTAAATTGCCCTTCATCTGTATACACTGCCGTGGGTTGTACTCATGAAACATCAGTAGAATCACTCATGAAAAGCTCCACTGCAGAATACAGACTGCTCAAACTGTTCAATAAACAAAAGGAGACCTAGAAGTTAGTTGCAGTACAATCAATCATCTACTAGATCTAGTATTAGATTTTTAAAAAAGTACATATACACAAATCATACACATGGATGCACAGAAAGAACTAATAAATAATTTATTTCCATTTGTAAATTTTGCAACTCAAGGTCCAGAAGTAAATCCAAACAAGCTTCTATTAATTTTACTTTCCAAATCTTCAGACTGCTTATTTTTCAAATCTTTAGATTGCATGTCTTTAAGAATATGCATGAGTGTCAGACAACATGTTTCAAGTCATTCATTGAAAGTCATAGTGAGCAAATGGTTTATTGTTTGCCTCATATACATGTATACAATAAATATAAAAGAAAAGGAAGTTTTGTATCTCGATAAAACAAACTTACAGCCAGTGAAGCCTTAGTCACTTTTTGAATACAATATTTTGACAAAAATTAAAAAAAGATCCCACATTCATGTTACAGTGGTCTCCACCTAAGAGTCCGGTCCACCTAAAAACCCGTATCTGCTGAGAAATGGAATTTTTTCTTTAACCCACTCCAAGTGCTCCCAAATAAACAAAAATCCACCTAAGAGCCCTGTGCCGAGCCAAGACACACGAGCCCTTATGGTATAATTCCTCATCATACTATCTACTTGAGAGAATCCACAGTGCTGGATGGCCAGTAAAATGAGGACAGGGGTGGAGAGAACAAGTAGACAACAGAATGGAAGTGATGGTTGATGTATGACTGTATAATCAGGCCACACTGTAGACTAACCCGTAACCATATCTTTTGTTGACCACCCGTAGGACAGCACTTGTGATTGGCTCTGTGAATAAGGAGGAGTAAGTAAGCCTCCTGACTGGTCAGTTGTTTTGCTACTTTGGTCGGTCTGTAAACATTTGAGTCACTTGTGCGATTATCTGCTGGGTAGCATAGAAATATCATGTTTTCAACAATGATACCCTTGTGTGAAAACTCATATGGCATTTAAGCGCTGGGCGGTATTGATGCAATCATACTCTAAAAAACATCAGGAATTGCTACAACTAATTATAACATACACACAGGGAAGAAGGCTGTACTTACTGGCATAGATAAATCTATAACTAACTGTAACGATTAACTAATCATAGTAGTGAAGACAATCTGTGGTCATACATTGCAAAACTTTTCAATCCATCTAAGAACCAGTCTGCCTAAGAGCCCGCATTTTTTGTCTCCCAACAACCAGGTTCTAAGGTGGTGACCACTGTATTCACTTTGATATATAACCTAGAACAAAAAAATTATCCCTTTTTCATGTACATGCTAATTTTTTTTTTCCAATTCAAGTAAAAGCACAGTACTATTCCACTATGAGTTATACCATATTCTGACTTCAAATGCATTAAGTGTGTTATTTCAACAATAGTGTTTAAAATGTACATGGACATGTATATGAACACAGATTACATATGACAATTGTATTATATAAAGAAATTGCAAGGCACTTGTTGTAGAACAAGACATTCTTATTTTTCCAAATACTGTAAATATAAAACACACACAGATATACACTTTCAAGCTTTGTTCATGATCATTTCACCATTTCTTTTTTTTGGTGTTATTTCATGTCAGAATCTGAAATCAAAATCCCATATATGTATTGTGACTTTTTGCTAATATATTGTGTTTGTTTTTCTGTTTTTCAACATTAGATTTATCAGGTTGTTTAGCGGTAAACAAACAAAATAGACATATAAAAAATAAGATTAAGCTAAACAATGAAAACCTCAATTTTTTGCTGTGTATAGCAAGGGGGCTCGTGGGTAGAAAATCATGAATTTGGGTAAAAAAAAAAATACCATGTTTTTATTTTATTAAAAAAAACGATGCTATAATCATTGTACAATTGGAAAATACACTGTTTATATATTTAAAAAAACATCTTTAAATGACTAAAATATGGTCTAGAAAATACTATTCTCCACTTAAAGTTTTTTAAGCTCCATTTTTAAAAAAAATATTTCTTTCTGACAAATATGAGGCTATGTTCTTAAACTTTTTCTTAAGATTGCAGTTACAGCCTTGAAATTTGGCACACTTCATCCCCACTCATATGTACAAATAGCTGGTTACTACTTTTTATTTTGATATATCAAGGACATTTTTTTCAATGATTTATAAAATTATGGCCATTCTCAAAATTTTCATTTGCTTAACCCTATGAACCCTGCCCCCTGGACCTAATATGACCCTACACCTGGGCTCCTGAGCTTAGATCTACAGTAACAATTTTGGACACCATTGCTGTCTTCATCACTCAAACTAGATCTGGAGCCATAACTTTCACTATCATTCACTGATTCTATGTCACTGTATGGAAAGTATATGGTAAGATCACTCTCATTATCATCAGAATCACCTAGACGATTGATCACCTCATTAGCAGTAAGCAAATGCTGATGTGTGTCAGAATCACCACAGGCTGACAGTTGAGGTACACTCCATTTGATGATGAAACTTGACTCAAACAATCTATACACTGCATGCATGGGGCGTTCCATCTTTCGAATGACATTTAAGGCACATGTTGTCAAAGTATTAATCTCACTGGCCGATTAATAATAGAATTACACCACATGCTATGACATCAACACCCTAAACGATGTAGAGTGTGCATCAACGCCCTAAATGATGTAAGGTGTGCACTTGGTATATAGTCAAGTAAGGCGCCGCAACACAGGTCATGCTCGGGGTCATGGGGTTAAATATTAACTCTAGACCTGCGAACCAGCCACAAAGCCCACAGAGCTCTCCGTGGAGAGTTGCCGGCTGCCAGTCTGGGCGCCTGGTGATAGTGCTTTGTTTCGTGTTTGACTTATGACCATTGACTCCACCTAGCCTTCTAAATGACAAAATGTAGACCTACACTGGACCTCTGTCTGACTATTTGCTTCCTCAAATCCCTCCCCTAACTCCACCCATTTTTGACACATAGTACTTGAAACTAGTCATCGGTAGATGAGTTGTACTTACAAGTACATGTCAAATACATAGGGGTGTCAAGTTTGTCACCCCCTACACACAGACCATTGTGTTACATTCAACCATAACCCTAGCGTAATTCCATGGCCCAAACCATTTCATGAAGGAGTGTATTGATGTTCATGTTATAGTATCTCAATGAAAAATGTCAGCTATCACCCCTTTGGCCACGTGGATTTCAATCATCCTTAGATAGGACGGGCCAGTGTTTGACTTTGCGTGGATACAAAGAAATAGGCACAACTAGTCCAATAATGGCATAGAATGAGAGCACAAGTGAGCTATATGATATGTAGACAAATAGATACATGGACTGCTTTAGCTTTCATACATGCATGAGTATAGCTCACTTTTACCCTTGATCTCTGATCAATGCAAAACTTGTTGAGTGAGCAAAGTGGTCGGGGGTTTGTAGTTGTTGTTCAATATGGAATAACAAAGACTATTTGATATTCCCCTCCAGCATCATTATTTATGTTTGATTATAGACTTACTAGGTACTTGAGAGGACTTGAGGAGACCATGTGGCCTTTGATTCTGTTCTTCCTTACCGTCTAACAGGAATTCATCATAAAGTAGTACGGACCGTCTCACACTCTTACCAACTAATATTTCCGTCGAGTGCTGAAAGATCATAAAAATGAGCTGCAGCTGCACCTTTTGTTTAAGGTTAGTTTGACAAAATTGGGGTAGATAAACCGTTTTAAGTCTCAGCGAATGGCAAGAAATATCACCAAGAGCCAGTCACGGTACGTATAAATACCATTGGCACACTATTCAGTAGCGCGTCACCTGTGGTATAAATACCACCATCGCATTTCTTGGGTTAACCAACCTTGAAAAGCACTGTATTGTTAATTCATTGTTCAGTCAACTTCTGAGTTAGTCAGCTATTTGAATTTATGTCTTCCGAGTACTACGTAACAGAAAAAATCAACTTTCGCCATTCACTTTTGAAATGGTTAAGAAATAATAATTATAAGTTAAATGTGATGTAAAATCCAGGATGGTTGCTCTTTTTAAAGGGCAGCCATGCATTCTGGTGGGTGCTTCATTAACCAGAATTTTAAAAAAGTGTTTTTTTTAATTATATTTACTACCAACCCCCCTTAAATGTCATTTATGATTCTAGATTTTGCAAAAAAAAACCCCACAAAACAAAGCATTAGTCAAGAGAGAAATTTAGACATAACTGGAATGTTGTTTGGGCTTTCTAATAAATTACAAGTGCATGCTATATACAGTCGAGTCCGCTTAAATCAAATTTGACGTGACCATCCTCATGGGTTCGATTTATGAGAGTTCGTCTTCCATTTTTTTGACAAGGGAAACAACTCCTGAAGTATGAGGAAAAAAGAAAGTTCAGTAGGCTGCCGCTTTCTCAAGATGTTCCCGATCTTTTAATATTGTTGAGTGTATCTGGGGGAATGCCATACTATTCGGCTATGTCCTTCTTGGACACCGCACTTCTGTTTATTTCCTGCAACATTTTCATTTTCGACTCAATGGAAAAAGCCGTCTTCTTTCTCTTCATTGGGTTAGAGGAAGCCATCACATAGATCTAGTCTATAAAATAAAGCTAGTCAACTGCAGGTGAAAAAGCACGATGTAAGTACTGACTAGAGCTATACCACTATGAAGTGATTGTAACACAGGCACTAGGCGCAACGTTTCAGTTGTCTACACACAAAGCATCATAATAGTAAAAATACGCCACACGCATGTGTTTATCTGTTCTAACACTATACGGCTCTGCGAGGATGCTTGAGTATCGATCAGCATTGCTGCTCCTCGTACACTGCTCCCCCCCCCCCCTCCCGAACACATGGCCCACTTAAAGCCATGGCGGTGGCCCATTCACAGTACATTTATGCAAATTAATTGCCTGATCCCTCTCCCCCATCCGTGACACTGACTCCTTCGTTTAGTGGGAAGCACATGGAGAGCAAAAAAGCTGATTTTATCTTTGGGGCGGCGCTGGCAGGTTCGATTTAAAGGAAACTCACGGCGGTGGCTTCGATTTATGTGAGAAGCATTTAATGGGCACAAAGAGGAAAAAAAATCTATTGTTTCATTTTTATTTGAATTATCAGAAATTCGCATTATCAGAGTTTGGTTTGGGTGGACTCGACTGTATTTGACATTTGCTTCTTATCTTAAACTGATGCGACAATCGTTAAAGGATCTTTTTTTCATGCCCTGATTTTCTTCCACAAGATGAAATGACTATCATGTAGTAGAAAAATTATGAGTATTTAAAATTCAATTCTTCCTTTTCAAATTTATAAAACAAACAATCAGGCAAGTTGTCCCAGTGATACATAATTTTCTCCATCAGCTTGATAATTTTTTTATTTTTTTTTTGACAAGCAAAAAAAACACCACCTAAGTCCAGAATAGTATTAAGATCTATGTAGCCCTTGTGCTATACAATAGCATGTCAAATTTCCCTTTGCTGAAGGTGCCATATTATTCCATACATCTTGTCTGTATGCCACCAAATCTGCAACTGCACTCAGTGGGATGCACATGATGTTGGTTGACTCATCTGCTTCCTGCTGGTTTCCTTCCATATAAAGTTTAAGAACGTCCTCACTTGACAAGGTGCATCTGCAACAAATATGATATTTCATTGCACAGCGCAATCTGGCTTTCATTACATAGGTAAGCTATATATTTATAGTTATTGCAGTTGTATTTTAGGACGAGAAGTAAACTGCTCTGTCATATTTTTGAATACACCGCGTAATTCCTTTATAAATCTTAAGCATCATACCCCCTCAAGAATACATTTGAAGATTCTGCATGAAAATAAGCTTAAAGTTCTCTAACAATTGAATGTCTGACAAATTTTAAGGGAACCCCATTCCAATAACACATCAACATAACGAAAATATTACGACGTTTATTTAAAATGAGGCTTGATATATTCTTTAATTTACATGTAGTCCAGTCAGCTTAATTTGAATTTGCTGGGGCCACCCTAATGGGTCTGATTTAAAATAGTTCCATTTCCAGTTTAAACAGGGGAAGCAGTTCTCCAATGACTAATGAGGTACTATTTAATTATCTTACTACAAATTATTTCCCCTCATAAGGAAATCACGCTAAGGCCTCCGAACTTCCCCCTTATCTTAAATTCAAGCCCACCAGTTTAATCCGATTGTTAGCCCTGCTAATGGCTGCCTTGAAAGCAATTTTAAGTAAAGTTAAGAGAGCAGAGGCAGAATGGTGTTGTAGTCCTGCAAAAGACTTTGTTGTTTTAGCCCTGAAAAGAACTGTTGATAAGTAGGCCTAGGTTTCCCCTCTGAAAAAGACCGTTAATAAAGTTTTAGTCCTGAAAAGGGCTGTTGAGTAAGTTTTAGCCCTGAAATGAGCTATTAACAAAGTTTTAACTCTGACAAAGGTTAGAGGAAGCCATCACATGGTCTGTGAGGGTGTCTATAAAAAATGAATCGACTGCAAGCAAAAAATATGAGACAATTATTCCTTAGGAGGTTGAAAGGTGAAGAATGACCTGACCCAGCCAAAAAAAAAAAACAAAACAAAATGAGCTCGATGTCATGGTGCTACTAGAACCAAGACACTGATCAAAAACAGGAGCAACACCCTATTAGTACTATAGTGTTGCCAACACACTTACATGTACCACAGTAAGTCTGTGACGTCTAGGCCTATATATATGTGTAGTACTAGTACATGTACGTGAATACCTGTTCTGTAGGCTATGCCAGGATGCTTGATTATTGATAGACTGCACGGCACCACTGGGCCCTGCAGGCTGTTCGCCCCCCTCCCCCCATTCCCCATAAAACACATAGGGCCTACATAAGCTGCACACAGTGTGGCCCATGCTTAAAACATGTAAATTCATTGTCTTATACCTCTCACCCCATCTGTAGCTTTGTTTTTCACATTGGGTGGAAATCACATGAAGAGAACAAAAGCTGATTTTTACCTTTGTGGCCATGCTGAGAGGTTCGATTTAAAGGAGAGTCATGGTGATGACTTCTAATTATGTGAGATAAGCGCAAAAAGGACAAAAAATCTATTGTTTCATTTTTATTCGAATTATCAGAAATTTGAATAATCAGAGTTCAATTTGAGTGTACTCGACTACATTTTCTAACTCATATGTGGTCTTATAAAAATTATGTTTAAAGTCAGGCCAAGAGAGAAAGTACATATGCATTTATTTTATATCTTGATTAAGACAGACAATAGCCCAAAGGATGCACAACAACCCAGTGAAATACAAAATATGACATAAAAATTTAATTCACAACACCACCTCAGAATATAATTAAGAAAAACATTACTTTATTTCAAAGGCTAGACTAGGTCTGCCACCACTTGTATTGTTTCTGTGTGTCCCTGTATAGAGGGGTGGTCTCAAGTAGTGAAGAGGAATTCCAACTTCATCAGTAACTTCTTGTAAGATTGAGTCAAAAATCTCATGAAGGACAGCATTGTTGTCCATGCTTGACACATCAATATCTCTAAGCTGTTTGTCACCCACTATCTTCTGGCAACAGATAAACAACAGAAACAACAAATCTGTAAAAGATATATAAACATATAATATAATATTTATATGTGATAGAATGTATTAAAACTTAATTAACTGGCCGTCATAAAAAAATATACTCATATGCTGCAATCCACTTGATTATCAGTTCACAAAACCTGGGATCCGAGAAAAATGCCAATTTCAAAGCCAAAAAATGCCAAAGAATGCAGCAAAAAGTGCCAAAAAAGCCCCAAAATGTGGCAAAAAGTGCCAAAACATACCAAAAAAAGTGCAACTCACAAATTACAACAGATCTTTATAACGTTTTCAGATAATCGTCTGCACAGCCCACTGGCGAGCATATATTAACATAGGTCTAATTGCAAGTAATAATAGGGTTAGTAATTAAGCTACACACCTTAAAAATAAATATAAAAAAAAAAAAAAAGCCACTGCTGACATGGATAATCTCCAGACCCTCGCTCCATAACTGTTAGATCTATACAAACATGACAAATACAAGATCAATTGACACGGAGAAAACCTGATGTCACTGCATTTATCATCAAAGGTCAGGATGAATACAGGATATAGCTGAACACCTTTTGTAGTACCTCGGCCTGACAAACCGCCACACACATGCAAATAAACCAACTTAATTTTTAAGTCCTGGGGCTAAATCTATTCAGCCAGTCACATAAGTTTCCAAAAAGGGTGTACTAATAATGATTAAAAATAGAAACGAGGTATTGGTTGTCAAACATAAGCTCCGGAAACCAATTTTTCATTTCCCGATACATACACTGATTTTTGCTTGGATGGCAGCCATTGCGTCAGCCCAGTAGGCTTTTGAAGGGTCATATCTTCATACTGGCTATGTCACGCAGGCCTAGAGTTGACTGGAAGCCCTCCTCTCTTCTGTGTTTTCCCCTTACCCCTTCTTCT
>JBCAUA010000013.1:3997842-4008167 GCA_038406235.1 Peronia verruculata | reverse complement strand
TCATAGTGGTCATCCAGTGTCCATCCCTGGCACTGGAACTCGTGATATTGCTAGGAGAGGTGATATTCAAGTGCTTTGTGCACCCTTTGCCTTTATATAATGAAATCGCGATGATCTACGGCCTCATATAGCAGCCAGGTGGAGCCAAATCCTGATTGACATTACGCTAGGGCCACCTTTTAATGACCATCGGTCAAACACGTTAGAATTGACTTTGGGACATTTTGATACCATTTTTACACGCAGAAAAGGCAGTGCTTTTAAGAGAAAACAAAAGCTCAAAATTGCATTTTTGGGGCAAAATCCACATTTCAGGACGCGTGCCCCCCACCCCTTAAGTAGGCTATATTATCATTAACACTTAAAGTGGTAGTGCAATGTCACGGCCAGCTTATGCTATATGCTGTAAAACAATAGACTTCTAATTGCCCAAAACGGTAGGCCTATTAGTTTTGCGTTAATGTGTTTATTTTGCAAAATAAGTCGACTTCCCGACATCTTTGCACTAGAAGGAGCGCGACTCCCAAAACAAGATCCAATGGCAACATCAGACGGCCAACTAGTATTTGGAAAGGTGATAAAAGTGACATCCGTCAGCGCCTAGTGTCTAGCCTCAGGGTTTTGACTTTGCCTCGATTTCAGAGTGACACGATGCATGTCTACATCGAATCACCTTACTGACTAATGTCTTCCTCTAATCCCTTCCCTAACTCTACCCTTTCTTCGAATGTGCAATGAACCAAGGAGAAGGGGTTGTTACTTTATAAAGACATGTCAATTTCATATAGATATCACTTTTATCACCGCTCTAAACACAGACTGTTTCCATTAAATTACAGATGTGTTCTTATTATTATTACTGTTTGGACCAAATCACTTCACACAGCAGGCGTGTATTTACGTTCAGGTTATAGAATCTCAGTGTATAAAACAAGCTATCATCTCTCTGACCACGTGGATTTAGATCATTCTTATTAGATCCGACAGGCTGACGTTGAGGGGGCAGCAGCAATTACAAAGAAATTTTATACCGTACGTGATCTGTCTGTGTTTGGGTTTTCGGCACACCAGCACGACAAAGGTTAAATTGTGCCTAACAGTAACACGGTGGGTACATTTACACGTTAAAGACTGATCAAAGTACAGTATATAGAAGAGAACTGGAACACGGCATCCGTGAAAGTTTTTTAATATAGCCATGCGCCTTAAAGTACATGTATATGGCAAAGCGTGAGCACCTCGATGTGTTGAAGTTACTCAAAGAGTAACTTTTTGAACAAGCAGCCTAGGAGTTCATTACTGGTACTCAATTGTTATGGCATTTTTAAAATAACGTCAAAGATAATAATCTTTTTTCGGGGTTTATGTAGATAGAAACACAGTAGGCCTACAGATCCATATGCAACAATGTTGTGTGCCAAATTTGAGATGGATCCGTTTAACAGTTTTCGAGTCCATAAGCCTATTGTGGGTTTTCTTGCAATTTTATAATACAGTGTATAGACTAGAAGAGAACCCATGGCCTCTGTGGGAGATTTAAAAAATAGAAGAGCACCCACGCCCTCCGCCCGAGATTTTTTTTTTTTTTAAAAAATATAGCCCTTCGCCTTAAAGTGTATGGCAAAGCGTGAACCCCTCGGTGTTGATATTTTGGTTGATTAAACTGAAAGTTACTCAGAGAAAACGTGTTTTTGAAGCTGTCATACTATCGAACATGCAATTTGGATCAAGCCCTCCAGAAAATTGCATCGCTTGCGGCCGCGATCTCTACCCCTAGCCGCGGTGCGGCCGCGATGTTGTACCTCGCCGCGATTTTTTCGCAGTTTTTGCCTTTTCCCCCGCATAAATGAGGAGATAAAAAAAAAAAAAAAAGCCAATATGTTCAATCCTGAGCACACGATCAGTCCTCCAGTGATCGCGAGTGGTGTCGCTACTCAAATCGCCGATTTTTGTTTTGTTCATATGACACTGGAGAGCGGTAGATTTAGATTGTGGTGGATAGAAAAGAACCCACGGACTCCGTAGGAATTTTGTTTCTTTCTAAATACATATATAGCAATAAGCGTATGCATGGCAAAGATTATTTGAAGAGAACCCACAATCTTCGTGGGAGATTTTATTGTAGGTGAAACTGAGACTGCCTTGCAGCCAAAGAGTTTATAGCGACTTAAAGTGCATAGCAAGCATGCGCACTTCGATGTTGATATTTTAGTTGATTACACTGAATGTTACTCAAAGAAAATGTGTTTTTGAACCCGTCATACTATCGAACGTACAATTCGGATCAAGCAGCCTCGCGAGTTTATTATTCAATTATTATCGTACATGTCTTTTTAGAATAATGTAAAAAATAATGAGCTTTTTTATTTCGGGTTTATGTACATAGAAACACAGATCCACATGCAACAATGTTGTGTACCAAATTTCAGATGGATTCATTCAGCAGTTTTCGAGTCCATAAACCTGTTGTGGGTTTTCTTGCAATTTTATAATAGAAGATAAAATGTAACGATAACGGGCAATGCGTTTGTGAGACAATTAAAAGGCTACCAAAATGTGTACACGGGCAATGCGTTTGTGAGACAATTAAAAGGCTACCAAAATGTGTACACAAATTTGAGTAATCAAATACAATGTAACATATATTGTTATTTGTACATTTATAGCAAAACTGAAATTTGTTTGTTGTTTTTGTGTGTGGGTGTTTTTTTTTTGCTAAAAATATTCAATTTTTGTTTTTGGCTTTCTTTTAAATCTCTGCGGAATATAAAATTGGTACATGTATTAAAAAGTTGATACATGTATGTCCATTCTAAGGTGGGGAGGGTGGTCAAACAAAGATTGACAAACCCTCTGCCATCCAGGCTCTAGCTCATCTGGGGCTCTTTACTCATTGATAGATCATCACCACTTCGCTGGGTACGGGAAAATTGCATGAAGGAGACTTGATTATGATCTACTTCAGCAATATCGGGAGCCCTAGTGCCAAGGGTGGACAGTGACTGACCATCTGAGGCACTGACCACACCAAATATCAGTAAAAAGTTGACCTTGGCCCCTGAAATAGACTTCCCACGGCATGCCAGGGGATTTACAATAACCGTAACATTTCGTCAGGGGTAAAAACAAAAAGAAACTGACAAACGAACTGATCATTTGATGTTGCACTACCACTGTAGATGGTGGATATCCCATTGATTTGACTGAGGAACAGAAAACGGGCTAGGGTTGAGTTTTGTCAAAACATTTTTAGAGAATAATGTATATATATGATGAAGGCATGTCAAAGTGTGTGTATCACGTCATGGCTGCAGACGAGACAAGGGTGTACAGTACAGTTACATTAACTTACAATCTTGAAAGCAAGCTGCAAAGCATGTGTAAATTTACAGTAATGTGTTGAGTAGGTACTCGAAGTACTCCACCTGTGAGATGTAAGCGATCTCACTTCTCAGAGGTGATGCACTAACAACGAAGGGACACTACGTGTATTTACATTTAACAAAATAATCGAAGGGATACCTGCTGAGGAATGGAGCGATACATATTTTGTCTCTTAGTCTTAGTTCAGGAGAATGCAGTCATGCATCAGTGCCTGCGGAGAATATTTTTGATAAGTCATAAACGTTTAAACTCTCCAGGACTAGGAGCAACAAATAGGCCTATGGTTAATTTGAGCATTTTACATTGTATATAAAATGAACGATCATTCGGTTTCCCATTTTGGCTTACTAGTTACATGTCATGCAGCCTTCAACCATGTACATTAAAAATTCAAAACATGCTTGGCAAGATGTGATCACTTTTTAACTTTTTAATCTGGGATCCGAGAAAAATGTCATTTTCAAAGCAATAAAATGCGGAAAAAAAGTGCCAAAAAAAGCCCAATAAATGCGGCAAAAAGTGTCAAAACATGCCAAAAAAGTACAACTCACAAATTACAATAGATCTTTATAACGTTTTCAGATAACCGTCTGCACAGCCCACTGGCGAGCATATATTAACATAGGTCTAATTGCAAGTAATAATAGGGTCAATAATTAAGCTACACACCTTAAAAATAAATTTTAAAAAAAAAAAAAAGGCACTGCTGACATGGATAATCTCCAGATCCTCGATCCATAATTATTGTAATAGAAACATGACAAATACAAGATCAATGGACAGGGCAAAAACCTGATGTCACTGCATTTATCACCAAAGGTCACGATGAATAAATATAGCTGAACACCTTTTGTAGTACTTCAGCCTGACAAACCGCCACACACATGCAAAAATTAAATCAATTTAATTTTTAAGTCCTGGGGCTATGTCTATTCAGCCAGTCACATAAGTTTCCAAAAAGGGAGTACATGTGCTATTAATGATTAAACACAGAACATGAGGTATGTGTATTGGTTGTCAAACCGTCAGCCCATTAGGCTTTTCAAAGGTCATATCTTCTTACTGGCTATGTCACGCTGGCCTAGAGTTGACTGGAAGCCCTCCTCTCTTCTGTGTTTTCCCCTTTCCCCTTCTTCTATAGTCCCTCTCCATAGCTAGCAGTAGGCCCAAATTCAGATCTAAATTATGTAGATCTCTATATGCTGAGGACACAAAGCCAGAATTGATTATCATCACTCCTCGATCTCAATGTCTCAGAGTCCAGTTCTGGTTCACTCACCGATTCTGACCCACAATCACGGTTTCTTACACGACCGCGTTCTCAGACATTCTGGTGTATGTTTTGTAGAGCTAGACGTCTGCAAAGCGATTATTTACATTCTGATTTTATTAAGTGCTGTAGAAGTTGACTGTAGTTGCAGCATTAAAGAAACTACTACCCCCCATTTGTTTTCGTGCCAGATAAGAAAAGTCTGCCAAATTAAAAAAAAACATAATAAAAATCAACAAAGAATTCTATTCACTTTCATAATTAAAATATACAAAAATGCCGAAAAATGCGGAAAAATGGCAAAAAATGCCAAAAAGTGCCAAAATGGCAAAAAGTGAGGCAACTGGGTAGAAATGCGGCTGCATAAAGTGCGGTGCAGCCGCATTTTTCTCGGATCCCAGCAAAACAGAACAATTGTAAAATAAGGAAACATAATAAATAAATTAATATAGGAATTTGCAAGGAACTTCACAGGTATGGATCAGACAAATGAGAAAAAGACAACAGAAAAGATATATCATAATAATCGAAATAATGGATTTGTCCTAAAAGGATTAAGAACAAAAGAAATAATCATTTATCTCAGATTTGGCACTGCAGCTCTCATGAACTTGTTGGCTGAGCTTCCGCTCTACAGTATAGAACATATCATCAAATAATGATGGTGAACAAGAAGATATACAGGAATAAATGTGAGGTTTCGTAAATGATCATTGACTAGGAATGAAGGTGGAAATAACTGCACTTGATAATAATTTGTCATTCCAGTTATGCTCATATAATAGGCCTATTTCAATTTCACAAGATTCCTGCAAATTTGTTGTCTGTATTTTTATGTCATAGCCTACTTGTAAAGTTAAACATAAATTAAAAAAACGACATTCTGACAATTTTTGTAACTTCTATATCTTGACTCTAGAGTGAGTAACAAACACATATCATATTTATATATCGATTATGATAGATGCCACAGGAAACACACTTGTACAATCACCTTTGGTTCTGCATGGCCACCAGGCACATCCCATAATCCTGGAGCTTCTGCGCAATGCTCACTCCTTCTTAAAAGAATTATTTTGTCATCCTTGGTTATGAGACATGCCCCTACACCTAAAGCATCTGAAAGGAATGCCTGTGGATTCTGATGGAGTTGTAAGCCTTGTCTTTGGAGATCTTGGACATTGGGTGCCCAGTTTGTACCTAAATACTCTTTGTAATCAGTTACTCCTATGAACATATCAACAAACTCACTGTGATTATGTGAATCAGCTACATTGTGAATTCGAAATTTGGTTCCATTAAAAAGACGAGGATTCGCAGACAATCTTTCTGCCCATATTATATCGATTGGGTCGACTGTTCCAGTGTCCGACGACACAGAGTTTGGTCTTTTTCTGTTGTACTCTTCAGATAAATATACTTTCACCATACTCTCGGGCTTCAGTTTCTTTTCTTCAACTGTGTGAAGGATGCTAGCTTCAGGATCCATTGTCACTATTATATTAATTTCTACTTTCGCTTTTGGAACTGGATTGCACTCATTGCAGTCGGATGTTTTTGTTGTTGGGGTTAAGAGTGCCTTCCCTTGGCTATACCTTTTCATACAAAAAGATCGTAAATTAAATAGGAAGTGCCATTGTGCGCTTGCGTGCAACCATAGTGATGATAAATAGCAACCTAGTCCTCCGCTCTGAAGACTCGATTCGCCGTGGACTTGACGTTTTCAGTTTACAGTGTTTTTTTCAACCATGGAGTCCGACAGTCTCCATCTTAGTGTAGACTACATTGGCAGCAGTGGAATAATCTTGAGTCCTGAACAGAAAGCAGCGCTTCAGACGTCCTTGGTGATTTTGCAAAATGAAAACAAATTTTATAGAGTGTACTTTTGGGGAAAGATTCTTGGTGTGAAAGATGATTACTTCATAGCACAGGGCGTCTATAAAGATGAATTTGCGGGGAGAAAAACTTTTTATAGGTAAGTATTTATTTCATCACTTTGATCTGCCAACTGCTCTAAAACTGTTCTCTCAGATAATATGATGTTTTTTAATGATTCTTCAACCTCTAAACTCGTAATGATTCTTATAATGACACAGTTCATCTCATTTTCACAGAGATGTTAAACAGCAAGGGATTTTAGACAGAACTAGAATAGATATATACTATTGTGACTCTCTTTCTCCTAGGTGTTCTTCCTCTTTAAGTCACCTGTTTCATTCTTTTTATCTTGAATCTATAGGCCTATTTATCTGAATATAAATAGTGCATTGATTGGCCAATTGCAATTTGATAAATCAAATACATACAATTTATAATCCTAAATGAATTATGTTCTTGCGCATGTTGTTTAATTGCTTCTTTAAGTTATTATTAGGCCAGTCTGCATTTTTAAAATTATGTTGACATAAAATACATGAATGCATACTTTAAAATGCGTTAAATAAATCAACTCGAGCCCCTCACAATTTTAGCTATGGTTTGCAAATATCGATACTTTGAGGTCATCATTTCATCAAATCCAATATATATATGATAAAACATTTTCAGCAAAGACTGTATCCACTGGGGACTTTTGCCACCAGCAACTGCAGAGATGAAAGAAAACGCAAAACTTGCAAAAGGACGATTTACTGGAGACCCTTCCTATGAATTTGAACATGTTGAAACCAAAAAGGTTGGAGAGGGAGAGGAGGCTACAGAGGAAGACGAAACAGTAAGTTACAGTTCAGTATGGTGAATGCATGAGAAAGGTCTTCTAATACACTTTTTTTCTTTCAAGAGAATTAAATTTCTGTTGGGTTGATCCATGTTTGTGAGTTGAATTGTTATAAATTGGATGAAAAGTTATTTTGACATTTTCCAATTCATTGTTCTCATTCAGTTTTGATGCCTTCACATTCCTCCAACAATGCAATCATCTTATCAGTGTAGCAGCTTGTAATGATTTCATGCAATTTCCCTATCGGAGCAAATTCCAATACTCTTGGGATCCAGTTTTATGAATGCTAAACTCTGATATTTTACCATGCATAATGTTTAACTGTCTTACCATGTTTCATATGTGTGAATCATTTAACACTATGGACACTGAATTGCAGACAATTATCAAAGAAGAGCACCGTTTGGCTTCAACAATAGCTGAGATCGATGATGATGTGAGAATTGTTCCTCGAGCGGCATTTGTCCAGGTTCCAACAGCTGAAGTAGTGAAGAACAGAAGTTTTGAAGGTACTAGGGTTGTAGAAACCTGGGATTATTCTATTGGCATCATGAGAAGGAGTACAATCTAGATACTTCTGATATGAACATTTATATCTGATGGATGAAAGGCAAGGGTGGTGAAAAAAGGAATATCTTTTACAAATAATATTTTCTCCTAGCCTTGATGAAATAGGTTTGAAGAAAACCAAGATAATTATACCTCTGTTGTGTCAGTTCTCACTTGCTTTTTCCATTGCTCTGCATCAAACTGTAGCAGACTCCAGCATGAGATCCAATTTCTCTGTATGATATTTGACCAAAAACTGACATTTATTCCCCACAATATCCACTTCAAGGCCCTCTTCCAAAATCATTAATATTCTTAAATTATTCAGGCAGGATCCAGGAATGGGGTATCGATGCAGACTCCATGCTGTGCATATACTGCTCCCTTGTCCACTCCAAATTTGATTGTGTCAGTATTGTCTAAACATTACAGACACCTCCAAAAGCTTGATACCATCCCTATAAAGTTAAATTTTGTCTGACTCAGAAAACCCAGACTACAATCATGTCTTCAAACCCAGTTTCATAGATATGTTTGAGAGACTGCCTGAAGCTGCACCCAGCTTTGGTGTCCGTTTCTAGACTTGGCTGGGATCAGGTGGGATGAGATAAGATTTAAATGAAGCCCAGATGTCCCGCTATGGTGGATCTAAAGACTATGAGTGATCTTTGACTTAGCAGTGGAAACTAAAGAAGGCACCACCAAGGAGGTCTTTGAACAGATGCTAATCAAAATGATATCTGACCACCTGAACTGTGAGCAGCTATTCATAGACAGAACCAAGGACATAAATATGTCAGCTCCAGCTCATTCTCTGTCCTGGATAACATACACTGTGGTCTCAACCTGAAATCCTATATTACATCTTCACGGCTTGGTCAAAGGCCATCTATATGGCTTCAGATATCACTAATAGGTCCATACATTCAAAGTTTCTGATTTTTTTCAAACTCTCTGTCCCCTCTCTAGCCCCTGAATAACCTAACTTTTAGGGATAGTAGAGTGATGCATCTCCTGCAATGCCTTCAAAGTCTGCTTTGCACAGGGCAGTGTGGATTCATATTCTGCTGGGTCCCAAATGGCATGGGCACTGCAGGAAATAAGGCAGCAATCTCCATTGCCAAGGTTGGCCTGATTGTGGACCCACTTCATGAGGGAGCCCCTTATCTGGATCTCAGGCCGACTACCAATGAGTACCGTATATCAAATTCCGATTATAGTGGTGGCAGAGTCAACAGATTGCAAACAAACTGGACTTTATCTAGTCAGATCTCAGACTTTGGTTAGTGTCTGCTCAGCTGCAGAGATGAGACCAGGTGATCCTGAATCACTGGTGTCTGGGTCATTCTTACTTCACTCACTCTTTTCTTCTCAGAAGAAAAATGCCTCCATAGAGTATGGCCTACGACTGCCAACTGACAGTAGAACATGTATTTTAGATTGTGTTGACTTCAAAGACACTCAAGAATGCCACATCTTGTGATGGTCCCTCTCTGAAGAATTAGTAAAATGAGTCCACAAGCCATTCTGAGCTATTTATGGACCTCTACAAAAATTTGAAACCATCAATATAAACATGTCTTTGAAGACATTATGAACATGCATCAGACCTCACAGCACACCACATGTTTACACATAGTTATTTTTTATAGTTTCATGTTACAATCTTGAAATCCTCCTATTCATATATGCTTTGAAATAGCTTTAGTCTTGAAAATATATTAAAATGTTCTGGACACAATCTATCTGTACTAGAATTCATGCTAATACACTGTTAACTCCTAATGCAAGCACATAGATCAGACTCTAATAATATATATTAAATTCGCAAAGTGTATTTGTACAGCGATTGTGATATGCCTTTGTGGTGAAAAAAATTCAGTTATTGCCCAAATGATATCGAATGTAATTGGAACATGAAACACAATGGCTGTGAAATTAGCACAGGATAATTGTTTACCACCCAAAGCTATAAAATAGTCTGGAATATGTGTATTATAAAATCGCAAGAAAACCCACAATAGGCTTATGGACTCAAAAACTGCTGGATGGATCCATCTGGAATTTGGCACACAACATTGTTGCATATGGATCTGTGTTTCTAAGTACACAAATTTGGAAAAAGCTCGGTATCTTTGGAGTTATTCTACAAATGTGATAACAATTGAATAATAAACTCACAAGGCTGCTTGAATAGTACGTTCAGTAGCATGGCGCTTTCAAAAAAACATTTTCTTTGAATAACATTCAGTTTAATCAATCAAAACATCAACACTGAGGTGCACACACTTTTGCCTATGCTTTGAGTCGCAGTTCTAAAAAAAAAAAAAAAACCTCCTATAGAGGCTGTGGATGATATGATGGATCAAAACACATTTTCTTTTAGGGGGGGGGGGGCACGCC
>JBCAUA010000013.1:3984063-3997742 GCA_038406235.1 Peronia verruculata | reverse complement strand
TTCAGGACTGGTCCCCCCCCCCCCCCCCCCCCCCTTAATGACATTGAATTTTGATAACCCAAAATACCAACATCAAGGTGCGTACGCCTGCCATACATTTTTGAGTCTCAGAGCAATGACGGCTTGATCTATAACAAAAATCTCCCATGGAGGCCGTGGGTTCTCTTCTAATAATATACATAACTGAAAAGATATAGTTATAGCCATATTGGTCTAATGTAAGGTGTTGGCAACTGTTGAATGAAGAAGGTGACAATTAGGATTAGTGCCCAATATTTACTGTTATTTCTTTTCAGAACATATTTCTCAGATTGTAACAGTATATAATATTCACAGGTTTATCTGTTCAAGAGGCGGCAAAACTCTGCAATTACATGCACTTCAGAGAAGCAAAGAAACTGGATTTGAGAACTCTGCTTCAGCGAGCAAACATGGATAAGGCTATTGATTTCATGGACAGCATTGAGGAAGATGTTCCCCGTGGTAAGCTAACAATTACAAACCTACGTCAGAAAGTTTTCAGACAAATTTTTAAATGTGATAGATTCAAAGTTATTTTTCCATATGGCCTCTTTATTGATAAAAAAAAAAAAAAAAAATCTTACCTACTCTGTAATTCCTCCAGCAGAATTATGAGGCCTTTCCATTACACAATATCATAATTTAATTTCTAGCCTCATCCAGAGGCTCAAAATCAACTTTTTTCAGTTTTATGAAGGTGAAAAGATTCAAATCAAGCAACATCATGATTGAAAAAACAATTTAGAAGAGTTTCCACACAAAAATTCATATTGAACTTTCTTATGTCACTTGTTTTCATACATTATTTACAATTAGCTTGATAGGGTTAATTTTATTAGTGTTATTACTTGTCATGAGACAGACTTTATCAGAGATGCAAGATAATCAGATTGCCCCTGTTCAAAGAAAATTGGGGGAATCTTTCAACCCTCTTATATTTTCACTAAATTAGGAAATAAGATATTTATATGTGAGCACTGGTCTCTTCTTTAGAAAGTGCTTTCATCCCTTCCAGTATTATTCATAACATTTAATCATCTTTATTTTCTGCTTTAAATAAGCCATACTCAGGCTGGAGAGAAAATGACCTCTTAAGACAAGATTCAGACGAATATACTTCACCTTATAATGCAAAAGATGTCTTAATTTTGTTTTACTATTTCTTCAGTTGTAAAGGAATGTATATATATATATTTTTTTTTCTCTGATCAGGATCTTGGAGTGTACAGTTTGAAAGAGGAAGTGGGTTGGTAATACTCCGCAGTCTCCAGTGGCCAGGTTATGTGTTTTATCACGTCCCTGCAACCCAGAAATATGGATCAGTCTATTTTGGCACTGGGGAAAAGAACATGGATTTGCCGTTCATGCTTTAGTTTGAGACTTAATTTCAAACTGACTCAAATGAATGGTTTCAACATCAGCAGAGAGAAATAAGAGCAAATAGAGTTGAATGCTGTGAGTGACAGAGGATGAATGAGGGAAAAGGATCAAATGTTTTAGTGTGATTGTTTGTTATGTAAATCTCTCACCATCATGATCTAGGAAATTATTTTATAGTTACCTCAGTATTTTTTAAGCTGTGTCCACAGTTTATAAGTTCATTTACTTTTCTCATTTATAGATCATACTAGAATATCACCCATCTTATTGGGAGACAGATACTGAGAAATTGCTTAAAATGCAGACTATCACATGAGGCAGAATGCAGTTTGTGACAGATTTTGTTTGTTTTGTTTTTTTGTTCTGTTATTTCAGAATATGTTTTTGATTGTGGCACTGCTTCTTGTCTTTATTTGAATATGTTGAATATCTTAGTTAATGCATCATGGTCACTGAAACATAACAGTACAGATGTATTTTTAAGGTACTATCCTTATATTGTTTTAAATGTCGGTTTGTTCTGAAAAAAACATTCAAGAATTCAGATGATGGGCTTAACAAATGCTGAATGGAGAAAACTGAGGGCACTTATTATTGGATTATGTTTCAGAGCTACTTGCTCAAAAATTGTATGCTTGAGTTTTCCCCTCTGTAAACTTGCAAATTACTGAGTTATGATTGTACACTCTTTCACAGTGTGTAAGTCTATGTTTTTTATTACACAATATTAACTACATGCTATTAAAAAAATACGCCGTTATTTAACAGCACAGTGGCTTATTTTGAAATTTTTGACGTTCAGTTTTTGGTTTTCATGGTGATCTATCTTTTGTCCAGAGCCTTTACTCAGCCTGTAGAATATGTCAACCATCCCAGCATTTTAATTTTTTTTATGAACAGTTTTAAAATATTAGGTGATGACAAATTGTAATGTTTGTGATATTCATTTTGTTTTTATTGAAAACTGAAAAGCAGGTCTTGTGACTGTTTTCATCAGCTTTGGAAACTAAACATGTACAATAAACATTTATACTTCAAAGAACAGATTTTTTGTTTTGTATTACTTGTTGTAGTTTTGTATTATCTGTGCTCCGCTGTATGAAATCTTAAGCACAATTTAATTTTCTGAACTGTTACTAGTTGTTTTTGCCTCATCATAGCAGAAAGCTTTAACTGCCACTTACTTTTTCAGAACTGTTACTGGTTCTTCTTTTTCTCCACAATATCAAATCCTGGTAATTGTTAAATTTAGGAGGCCTCAACTATTACTTACTTCTTTGTTATAGACTGGGTTTTGTTGTTGTTATTGTTGTTTTTGTTTGTTTGTTGTTGTTTTTGCTGTCTAGTATATTGTAGTCTTACCTACTAACTGCTTTTCTGAACTCTCTCAACCACTTCTGCAAGATTGTTGGTTATTTATGTCATTCTAAATATGACTCAGTTTGAGATCTCACTTCTACACACTCTTCTAAACTGTTATTGGTAAAGCAAGAAAAGGAAGTGCTTGTCATAGACGAATCATTTGAAAAGTTATGAATTCACACATTGTCACAAAGCAAACAAAACAGACATGAGTCACTCAGTAGTACTACATCACTTTGTAAGTTTAATTGGAGACTGGACAAACAGCAGTGAGACAATGCCTGCAGACTGCTAAAAGGTGTGAAAATAAAGTAAGGCACCAAGATGACCCAAAGGAATAATCTATACCACAGGAATAGAAATTGTTAGGGGAAGAGATAGAGCTTAAAAACAGAGGACCTTTATTTAACTCTTTTGAAGATCGTACTTGGATTGTGACTTTGATGTCTGTACTCCCAGAGTAATGACTCAAATGTCAGTTTTAATAATTATTTGTTATACAAAATACACCAATCATGTCAAGCAACAACTGATAATTAAAACTGACCATTGTAAAGTAATTTCAAGAGTTTGAATCTGAAAAATCAACAACTCTAAGTGGAGGAGATTAGAAGACGCACAGCACGCTCTACAAAAATAAAAGTGATAATTATGAAAAACACCAGATACAGTATTCATTTTTAAGTTACTGAAGATTATCAGAGCCTGAGGAAAAAAATATCCCAAATGAAGAGTTGTGAGATGGATACAGCAAGCATGATGGCAGAGAAGAAACTTTCAGAATATACATCTACTTTGAAAAAAAGTAGAGAGTAACACCACAAGACATAACGGAGTCAACAAGAGAAAAAGATGAGGAAGAAGTCATAAATCTCCTTTAAAAAAAAAAAAATCCACAAATGATTGAAAAATGAAAAAATAAAATTGTCCCAGGTTGTGTTGTGTTGATTATCCTTGATTCAAGGCTACTACCCTGAGACGGCTGATGGAAGAGATTGTGTGTGAAAGGTTGGGAATCAAAACAGTCACCTCCTCCATTTCTCTTCTATTTACATCACCAATATTCTCTTGATGCTCTGCATAGCAGATACGTTGACTATGTACATCCTGCTTCAAGACTTCGCTGGCTGGATCATGTTTAGTGGATAGTAGGATTCCCAAAGACTTTCTCTATGAAAACACTGGCCATCTCAACCTGCGCTACAAACACACTGTCAAGAGAGACATGGTCTCATCACTGCCATTGACTCCTGGGAGGACCTTGCATCTGACCTCATCCGCTCTTCCTCCCTAGTGACTTAAACAGTTGTAATGTTTTCTTGAGACCTTGTCAAATTGTGCTACATCTGATGTGGACAAAGAGGCTGTGCTGGTTTCAAGTGGGTTAGAAGGCTCATTCTGTGTCATTTTATGCAGCTCTTGATAGGTGTTTAAACAGGTCCATAATTTGTCACTGCCTTCACTAATTCCAGAGGAATGAAAATCTATGAGGCCAGCAGAGTCAGAGAAGATTGGAATACCTGGAGGAGGATCACCCAGTTGATGTCATTAAAAAAAAAAAAAAAATGACGATTACCTCAGTTCACGACGTCCTCATCGAAAATCGCGAGTAATCCCCCTTATTCAATATGGCAGCGCCTTTTGTCTACAATTGAGTTTTATTTCGTCATACCTGTACTTTGGGTGAAACTCCGGTAAAGTCAGCCGTAAGTATGCTTGGTTTATAGCATTGTTTGAAAGCTTTCTCTGTACTCCATAGCAAGAATGTAATGCTAAACCTAGATATATAGATTTAGAGTCAACAATAATGTTAAGAAGAGTCTAATAATTCTGAAGTTTTCTAAGTCTAGATCTAGTCTAAGCTAGATCTAGTCTAGTCTAGGTCTAGATCTAGAGATCACAGAAGAAGATCTAGACTCTAGAATATTCTAGAGAGACACCTCTAGATCTAGATCTGAGGCATGTTTCATAGTCATGCGCAGCACTTCTAAGTTCTTGTGCTCACCAAACACAACGCTTGGCTAGCACAACTTACAGAACGGAGTGCTTTGCAAGCACAAAACAAAATTAAACAGCTGTTAATGGTTGCTCACCAACCCTCTCGTGTGTGCGATTGGAAGTTACATTCAATATAGAGTTAGATGATTAGATGTCAATAAAATAGCTTAATATATCTCAATTTCTGTGATTATTTAACAAGTTTTTATTTGAGCATGGTAAATTTTGAGTGGACATCGAAATTTCTGCTTACTTTCCATCCAATTTTTAATGGTGAAGGAGTCTTTAACATGCTAAACATTCATGATTTATCAGTCTGAAATAGCTAGATGTCAGCATTTCTATGCAAGAAGGGGACCGCGAAAAAAATAATCAGGTCGGAAATTTTCCCCATTCCCCCTCATGAGTCCAGGACCGACATTTTCACAGAGGGCCGAACTTGAGATTTCTACATCACATCCACCACCCCTCAAATCATCAATACCACTGGCAGTCTTGAACGTGATGGACCCCACAATTTTGACTTGTGAGGAGCAAGCACCTTGGTGGGAATGGTTGGCCAGCAGCGAAGCAAAAAGCTTGGGAATACTTGCCTACAGAATGCTGCTCGTCAAGCACAAACAAGCTGCTTTCGGACTGCTTGGCTATGGAACAGATCTCTGGAGTCTCTAGTAGTAGATCTGGATATAGACTCTAGATAAATAATGATAATAAATTTCAAAGGATAGTGAGAGATCCACAGCTAATTTTCAGTCTCATTTCATATGTATAATTCGAAGGTAGTGTGTGTATGTTATGCATGCTAAAGAACCCTTTGCAGTTCAGAATCGATAAACAGTAGGCGGAGTGCTGCTGTCTGGGCAAAATGTTCAAATTCCAAATTTCTACCCCAGAATAGCAGCCTTTTAAAGCCAAGAAATCCTACTTTCGTAGGATTGGAAGACTAAAAGGAAAACAAAAACGTGTAAATCACTGACCTATAACGTCAGTGATATCCTGCTGCATGTGTGACTTCCCGCATTTCGTTTTCTATGAGATGTCATGCAATAGAGTGCTGTGCTTGTTTTATTTTTTCCATGTTAGATGATTTTTCAAGATAAGAAAAAGGATCAAACCTGCAGACAATGGCATTTTCAATAAATTTTACTTTCTGGTTTCAAATGGAACTGATCAGAAGAAGCTTAAGATAATCACATTTTTACACCTTTTCATGCTAACATCAGAAGTTGAAATATAGTGTCTAAAAATAACAAGAAATTCTGCCAAAAGTTTCCCATTTTCTACAGCAAACCAATGTCATTATATTCTTTTTTGTAAATTTTATTTGAATAATGGGTATGTCATCAAGTGAAAAAGAATTTGTTTTTTTTTCTCTGCTATTCCAGTTTCAGAGTTTTCTAATAAGTTCAAGTTTTAAGTATCTATTGAGTTCCTCAAGAATCTTCTCTGTGTACTTCAAGTAAATTTTTTATAATAGTATAGTATGATACACAAAGTCCTGACCATGACCATCGAAATTACCACACTCACAATGAAATCTTACCCCAACCAGCAACTAGGCTCTCATTTCTCTGGGATAACCTGTTCACAAGGAGGCTAAGTAGGTCAACATGACAGCCATTCATTTCAAGATCTGTCAATGATGCATCTTCCCAAAATGACTGAAATTTCAGCTTTGGTTCCTATATTTTTGTTGATCTTTGCTCACTGTGTTTAATGCAGTAAAAACTGGTCCCACTAGGATACATGACATCCATGACAGTTTTGCACTAGGAGGTTGGCCATTTAGCATGGCAAGGTTACATTTGGCACAGTGAGAAATGTCGTCTAATTTTCCCTTGTAATCAGCTTGTCCTGTTAATTTTCCGCATGTCCTCAAATAATTAATGTATCTCCTGGTTTGCCAGAAAACGTATATCAATATTTTTTATGCTTTTCATTTTGTTTTATTTTTATAGTTTAGCAGTGATTCTGTGTTATTTGGCCTAAGACAGCTCACACTCATGAGCTGCACAGCATCTCTGACCTCCTTCATCTTCAGTAGTCATCTCAAACCACTGGCACTGCATGTTCCTAGAAGGACTAGCTATCTTTGTACAAGATTACTAGCTTCCACCAACTTGACTTCGGATCAAGGTATTGCCACTGCAAGTTTTCGTGTGAGTTCAAAGAATTGCTTTAGACCAGCCGACCTGACAAAGAGAGGTGTATATCTAACAGTATGTAAAAGATATTTTTCAAAATCTTCAAATACATACACAACAAGATCATCAGCTGAGATCATCACAAAACCCAATCTGATCAAAATGAAAGTGGACTCCCCTGAATTTCATTCTATCTTCACGCCAGAGTTGCGTTGTCTGATAGATCTCTTCAAAAAGTATGGTTATGAACTGCGCATTGCAGGAGGTGCTGTAAGGGACCTTGTGGTTGGGAAATTCCCAGCTGATATTGATTTTGCCACTACAGCTACTCCAGCCCAGATGAAAGAAATGTTTACAAAGGAGGAGATTCGTATGTTGAACATGAATGGAGAGGCTCATGGTACAATCACTGCACGCATCAATGACAAAGTAAGTAAAAAAACTGAATGAGATGTTGTTTGTGAAATAAGATATTTTAAGTGTAGAAATAGAATAAAATAAAGTACTTCTCCGATCAACAATTTGTTGAGAATGAACAGGGGCATCTTAGGGACACATAAATAATGTTGAGAGTGGGAGATGTATTGAGAATGAGAGTTCTCCCAAAAAGATAGATAGATGTGTTTCTAATAGATTTGTTCTAACTAAGCGGCTGGCTGGAAATCCCCATCTAATTCAGTAGAGGGGTACAAACACTCCAAACTGTCAACTACTATTGATGTAGAAAAACACATGAAAAATGCACAGGACCAGTGACAATTGTTCCTGGGTCTTGTGGTAAAGCAGTAACAAACATCAGTGAGTGTTCTATTATTAGCAGTGAGGTACAAATACTCCACAGGTGAATATGAACTATTGTAGTTCTCCATCAATTTCTTTTGATCATCTCTGAATTAATCTTCTCCTTTTCTATTCCACTGACTTTGTATCTTTGTATTTGCTGCTACTTTTTCCATATCTTCCTTACTTACAAGCATATGATTATGGTGTTTTAACAGGAAAATTTTGAAGTGACTACTTTAAGGATTGATGTAGTGACAGATGGGCGTAGAGCACAGGTAGAGTTTACAAAGGACTGGATGTTGGATGCAAACAGAAGAGATCTGACTGTCAATTCAATGTTTCTAGGTTTGTATGTATATAGAAAACTCATAGTGTATTAGTTTTTCTCATTTTTTCTTTATATTTAGAGTCACTTATAATATTAGGTTTTTCTATTATGCTTCTAATGTTACATGATCAATAAACAACCTCAGATTTTGAATGAAACACACCACAGTGATTGATTTCAGTTAAGCTCTATCAGGAATGGGTGATGCAAAATCTGATCACTCACCTAGGCCCATTAATCAGGTTTTTTCTGACTTAATGTCTTCTACTTTGAGGTGTTAGTATGAGGTGATATTTATGTGAAACATATGAATTGTGACCAGGGCAAATGAGTTGGAAGTCGCCCCAGGCAACGAAGATAAACGACTGTTTTTGGTCGTTTTTAACTACTTTCCAACTAAAATACTAAATTTGTTTTTTTTTCTCAGAACGTCAATTTAACCTTTTTTTTAAATCTGAAACAAAAAGAAATATTTTGGTACAGTGGTCTCCGCCTAAGAACCCTCCGCCTAAGAACCCGCCTCTGCTGTGAAACCGAATTTTTCCTCTATCATTTACCCCTCTAAGAACCCGATCTGGATGCTCCCAAATAAAAAAATCCGTCTAAGAGCCCGTGTCCGACCAAGATACCTTAGTACTTATGGGGTAATTCCAGATCATAATGTCCACTTGAGAGAAACGCACAGTACTAGATGTGCAGTAACATGGGAACGGGGTGGAGGGAACAGGTAAACAAAGGAGTGGAAGTGATGATTGATGTATGGCTGCATAATCAGACCACATTGTTGACTAACCTGTAACCATTTCTTTGTTTGACAGCACGTGGGACAGCACCTGTGATTGGCTTTGTGGATAAGGTGGTGTAAGTTTAGCCTCCTGACTGGTCAGCTGTTTTGCTCCTTCGGACGGTCTGTAAACATTTGAGTCCTTCGTGCGACTATCCGCGGGGTAGCATAGCAATACATGTATCATGTTTTCAACAGTGATACCGTTATGTGGTTATGGTTATGGTTTTTATAAGCTTTTCAACCTCCTGTAGTGGTGGTACCGTTATGTGAAAACTCGCACGGCGTTTAAGTGCTAGGAGGTATTGATGTAATTTTGTGCTAAAAAGATCAGGAATTGCTACAACTAATTATAGCACACACACACTCACAGGGAAGAAGGCTGTGCTTATCTGCATAGATAGGTCTTTAACTAACGGTAACGATCAACTAATTATAGCTGTGAAGACAATTTGTGGTCATATGGGTTGCGTAACGTTTCAATTCGCCTAAGAACCCGTCCGCCTAAGAATCCGCTTTTTTTTATCTCCCAACGACCGGGTTCTTAGGCGGAGACCACTGTATATATATATATATATATGTATATATATATATGCTGTCATTTAAAATTGATCTGTTGTTGACAGTATGTGCAAAATTCAATCCTACTTCCGCTTTTAGTGCCTACTGTGCGGGACTTCTATCATATTAAAAAAATAAAATACTAATAATATGTCTAAATCTGATCTGCTGGAGGTATAAAAAAAAGTGGCTGAAATACCACACTAAAAAGTCTGTCACCAAAGAGTTAAATTTTCCATCTGTGCCATAGAGTAGAGTCTGACTGTGTGGACAATGGTTCACAATACCAAAGGCGCAATAGAATTTTTGTTTCTCTTTTTCAATAATCTGACACACCATTAAAACAATAATTGATAAGAGTGGCCTCCCATAGTAGAATACATGATGGTACAAACAACATATATATACACAAACCAAGGCCAATCCAATTTGAATTGCACAAGGTAATAATTGAACAAAAAGCATCAAGCAAGGAAAGAAAGGAGCATTACCAAAGAAACTGTGAACAGTGGATGGAGCATCTTTCTTTTTCTCAGGTTTGCTGGCTTCTGTAGAGGAAAGAAAAAAAAGAGGCATTTCAGAATTCGGTATTTTTCATGAGCGAATTAATTGAATATCTTCTTTTTTTGTCTTCATTCCTACATATTCTTTTCTTTGTCAGGGTATATCTACTAGCCCAAAATTTGTAAATAGATTCTTCAAATAAAAGGCATAACTCTTTGGGACTATACTATCTACAACTACTCATTCAAGCTTTGTCATCCCTCATTGAAGGCAAAATAAAGAAAATGTAAAATATATAAATACCAAAAATTTACAACTATTAAAATTGTATTCTTCAGAAAAAGTGAAAGTATAACAAATGCATTATTTTGCTAAGGGTAGCAAATTTTTCTCATGAGAAAATGTTTATTTGACTAACTGCTTTTTCAACAACTCTATACAAAACAAAATTGCATTAATGCCTTGCAAAATAATGCACCTCTCTACCCTTACAACAACAGAGGAGGGATATCCAACTCAAAACCAGAGGGAAAAATCAGGGAAAAGGGCAGACATTTCTCACGAAAAACAGGATGGCAGAATTGCGTCAATACATTAAAGTTGAAGACCACATCACTATTGGTCACATATTCACAACTAAGGAGCAGAGACTAAACAAACAAACAAACAAAAACACTGCAGTGCACAGTGTGATGACCAAGACATGGGGTATCCCATATATAAAAATGAATTCTTAGGGAGAGGAATACACACATCTATTTTCTACACATGGGAGAAAACTGCAATTTTGTTTTTAAAGACATCTATGTTTAGAGTTTGTTGCATTATTATTGCTTTGGACAACAGTGGTTGTTCCTTTTGATCTGTTTACGTGGGATAATCATGGCACAGGCTTAAACCTGTGGGCCGAAACTGTAATAATATTCAAAACTTGACATTTGTTGTTCTTTCTCCTTCATCTTCAAACATATTTATTTTTCTTTTCTGCTTTCTCACCTGGGGATTTTGACTCCACTTTGTCCTCTTTCTCAGCTTTATCATCGTCCACTTCCTCTTCTTTCTTCAGGATTTTGCGCTTGCTTTTGGGTGAAGACTTTTTTCCACTGCCCTTTCCTGATGTTTTTCCTTTTTTCTCTTTGCTGCCTTTTTTCGCTGCTTCAGTTTCTTTAGTCTTTGTCACAATCATAACTTCTTCTTTATCCTCCTAATTAAAAGAAGAATAAACAATTAACTTTGAAACAAAGAATATCAGGTCAAAATCAAACTGAATTGAATGCTGTCACTGAACTGATTGTACAAGATATTTTACATGTCTCAATAACAGGAAGACCAAGAACCAAACATCTCAATGCTTCACTTCTATTCTTTCAAAATAATGGGTACATATACAAAGTTGAACTTTGACTTGCAGCATTCTAATTTCCAGTAATAGAAAATGCTATAGAGAGCTGGTATTTTTAATTTGCTTGCACAAGGCAAGATGGTAATTTGTTTGCTTGCCTTTCACTATTTCAATATCACAACTCCACTCTTTCGTATCTGATCATTGTAGCCATAAGACTGCCTTTTTTGATGCTTTAACTGTGTATCATGAGCCCACAATATGACTATAGTCATGGCACTTGATATATCTATGCATCTGTCCAGCTCCTCCCGCAGTCACACAATAGGATTTTTCATTGCATTTCCATAAAATCTACTACAGAATAGTACACTCTACAAGGGTTAAAATGAAATTTGCAGGGACTGAAAATCATTTGCTTCTATCACTATTTTGTTATATCTAAAGAGGCCAAATTGTCATAAAAAAAAAAGTACATGTAATAAGAGAAAGCCTGCAAGTGGAAGTGTATATAATGTAGGATTGAAAAGACAAAGGCCAATCCATCCTCTGGGGGCGGTAACCTGGGCAATACCATAGTTGTGAGGCTAATAAAGACAAAATTGTAATAGCCTCATACATGCATGTAATAGGCGACATCCTCTCAAAGTACATCATACTCGATTAGCGCACAAGCGATGGGTGAGGTGTGAAATGGGGGATGATAGGTACATAATTTCTACTCATTTATTCCTCAGGTTGGGTCACACTGCTGGGCAGTACAGCATATTGCAGGTACTGGCACTTGATGTGCTCATGGACAATTTCTTTGTCAGGGCTTGTATCATACTGCTGGACAGTGAGGCACACTGCGGGCACTGGTACTTGAAGCGCTCATGGACAATTTCTTTGTCGAAAGAAACTGCTCCAGTACCTGAGCTTGATCATACTTAATATGAGAGAAAAATGCGATTGGGGAAAGGAAAGCCATTCATTACAGGGTAGTTTTTGTATCAGCCCATGGTTTTATTTCGTATTAACCATGAGAAATTACACAGCCAAAAAAAACTTTCCCAAAGATTCTTTCTTAATAACATAAGTTCTGTTTTAAGCATTTTCTTAATAATCGTTCTAGAGTGTACTTGGTTTCTTACATTTCAAAATCTTACATTTCGCTGTACTAAATCCTTATGACCATCGGGGAAAATCTGAGGTAGCAACACTGCAAGAGGTTGGTTTGTTAAAGAAGGTGACAACCAATTGAAGGCATTAATGTCCAACATGTTTCTTTTCTGAAGATGCTATTGAAAAATTTTGTAAGTATATCTGATAATAATGAGTCTGTAAATTGTTCCAGATAGTGACAACGAAAAAGCAGTACAAAATTCTTCAAAGCTACTTTGCTTTTGTTCTCACTGATTCTTCATTATTTTCCTTCAATTTAATATATATAACTTGTAAGATTTGGAGTTTCATAGCAAAGGGATTTTACATATATCGATGGTACCAGTCCCAAACCGTACAAGTCCAATAAGATCAAGCTATATTTTTGCAAAATGTTCAATACCTCTGTTTCCATGTCCTCTTCTTTCCTTCCTGAAACTTCCTTCTTCGTTCCTTTCAAGTTCTCTATCTCCTGTTCTTTTCCCATTTCCTCCTCAACATCATGTTTGCTCTCCTGATCGTCTCCTTGCGAGCTGTTGGGCATATCTGTTTTCAGCTTTTTGCTATCACTAGAGGGAATCGGAGATTCTGGTAGAGATTTTCTTTTAACACCACTATGACTGCCCATGCTTTTCCTGGCTGTAATGAAAGACATAAAACATAATTTTTTTTATTTTGTAGTGGCAAACCATCCAAAGGATATTCACTTCCATATGCACATTCATTTACAATGGAAAATAATTATTTCACCACACTATAAATGACAAGTGCACACTTCACATCTTTCTCAGGGCACATAAATTCAATCTCAACATCAACCTGAGTATTTTTTTAAACCCATCATTTTTCCATAAGGGAAGCTGTTTTAAATTTCTCTTTCTCTACACATATTTGCAAATGAAGTGTTATTCCGCACCCGAGTTTTGGGTGTACAATGCCGTCAAGACTATTTTGCACCCAGTTCGGGCATGCGCAGAAGATGCCGTAACCCACCACTCCGTCAATCATCGTGGTACGCTGGCTAGCCCCATAGATCTAGTCAGTAAAGCGCCCACGATGGGACCCTCGACAAGAAAGCAATATTTTCTATGTGGGTGCAAAGTTTACCTTAGGTGATCATTTCAGACAACAACTAAAAAAAGATTGAGAATGAGACAAAGTGCTCATTTGTTTTTTAAGAACAGCACAAAATCAGAAACTGATAACAAAAAACGGAAACGATTAATTGACACCCAAATATTCAACCTCACATGAGGAACTGTTGTTTGTTCCCATTTTGGATCAAGGAGAGCATCCTTCCCCTTTTCCTGCCTTTTCCCCCTCCATAAA